>BHFT01018193.1:0-33627 GCA_004320025.1 Laticauda laticaudata | reverse complement strand
CCAACAGATGGCAAGCTTTTTTGTCCGTTTTACATCCTCTTTGCATCCGTTGGTGCAGTGGGACATGGGCTTTAGCACATAGCATCAAACTGAATTTTGTAACATAGCCTTTTCCCCCTTAAACAGTACTGCGCAATGGACCAATGTTTCATCTCTGAGAAATGCCTTGAGGGAGTTTGGTCTCCTTCAGAAATTTCGAAGAGATGGGAACCTCATTTCAAATTTTAGATGAGCACAACCATCTACCAGCTGTATAGACCAATTTTGTTTTTCAGTCAGAACCTTGAACGTAGCCAATTGTTTTTATTACCCAATTGGATAGTTTTTGAACTGCGTACTCTGTACAGAACTGAATGTCTGAAAATAGTCTTTGAATAACCCTGGATTCCTTCCCAGAGGATTGCTTTACACCCTTGGCCTATAATTGTTTCCCAGCTAGCTCTGTTGGCAGGGCCACTTCTACCAAGGAAAGCTACAGAACTGTAGAATGACCTCTGGCACAACAATTTGGAACACTTAGAGGACCATCAAAGTACAGTTGGTTTACAGCTTCTTCATCAACACAAAAAGATCTCAACTGGCAATTAAAGCCCGAGGATGGTAGAGTGGAGGCCTGGCCAAATTGCTCTCCCTGCTCCCTGTATTACTGGAAATAGTTCCTGGACACCAGATTTATCCCCCCTACTTTCACTATGAAATGATATTCCCAGATGCCATCAAACAGAAGCCCATCTGTTTTGTCTGGATCCGCTCACATGTGGAGCTGCACCGTAGCCATCTAGAAATAGATTTACATATTTTGTTTTGATTGTAGTTTAATTATGTAATAAGTAAAATTAGGGTTGTTACATTTTTCCATCTGTGGTTCTTCCATATCACTTCCACTTGCAATCTAGAGCTGAAAAAAAGAGGGGAAGAGAGAATATTAGCCTTCGTAATTTTCCATCTAAGGGTGGCTTATTTTATATATTGGAAAATATTTCCCGGATAACTCTTTGCTTCCAGAATTTGGAAAAAGGAACCAGCATCCACAAAATTCCAGCTGAACAGAAAAAAGGGGTACGTTTTATTTAAAAAAAGAACTTTTATGAAATGCCTCCAACTTTTATTGTGATAGTCTGCAACTTGGTTGTGAAAGTAAAGTATAGACAGGATCTATTCCCTTTCCTTGATTTCATTACCTTACATAGCCATATTTATTTATTTATATTTTATTCTTTTATTTATATCACACCTTTATTATTTTTACAAATACTCAACAGCTGTAAATGCAGACCACATGCTGAGCAGTCAAACTGTGATTACATGACCACAGAGGGGGAAAGGCCATTGGGACTTCACATCCAAGCTGCACATAGGGCAGCAGAGCTCCTTCATAAATTTAAAGAGTTGCTAAGCTACCAGCTGTAAATTAAGGACTACCATAGTCCCAAAGGTGCTTTTTCAAGAGGCAACTGAACTTTCTGATCTTTCTTTGAAGACGTTTCACTTCTCATGTAAGAAGCTTCTTCAGCTCTGACTGGATGGCGGAGAGTGGAAGGATTTATATTCCTTGCAGACAGCTGGTCATTTGCATTGTTTTGTCTGCTGTCTGCAAGGAATATAACTTCTTCCATTCCCTACTATCTTGTCAGAGCTGAAGAAGTTTCTTGGACAACAAGTGAAATGTCTTCAAAGAAAAATCAGAAAGTCCAGTTGCCTCTTGAAAAAGCACCTTTGGGACCTGGGTGACTGAGAATTTCCATAGACAAGACTACCATACCTTACCATACCTACCGAAACCAGAGCCTTCCACAGGTTATGTTTTTTTTTTAAATCAAAATGGCAGCCACATCAGTATAATTGAATACAAGCAGGGGGTGGTATTCAGCAAGTTCTGACCAGATCTGGAGAACTGGTAGCATGAATTTTGAGTAGTTCAGAAAACCAGCAAATCCCACCTCTGATTGGAGATTTTACAGTATCCTTTCCCTGCCACGCCCACCAAGCGACACCCACAGAACTGGTAGTAAAAAAAATTGAATCCTACCACTGAATACAAGATGTGGTGGCACAGTGGTTGAGTGCAGTACTGCAGGCTACCTCTGCTGATGGCCGACTGCCAGCAGTTCAGAAGTTTGAAACTCACCAGGCTTGACTCAGCCTTCCCTCCTTCTGAGGCTGGTAAAATGAGGAGTTAGACTGTTGGGGGCAATAGGCTGACTCTGTAAACTGTTTAGAGAGGGCTGTGAAGCACTCTGTAAGTGTGTATGTAAGAGTAAGTGCTATTGCTATTACTATTGATGCTCTATCTGATTTTTACATGTCACACATGTGCACCCATTATATATGTGTATAGATAGTCCTCGACTTACAACCACCATTGAGCCCAAAATTTCTGTTGCTGTGCGACACATTTGTCAAGTGAGTTTTGTGCCATTATACGGCCTTTCTTGCCACAGTTATTAAGTGAATCACTGCAGCTGTTAAATTAGCAACATGGTCGTGAAATGAATCTGGTTTCCCCATTGACTTTGCTAGTCAGAAGGTTGCAAAAGGGGATTACGTGACCCTGGGACTCTGCAACCGTCATAAATACGCGCCAGTTGCCAATTGTCTGAATTTTGATCATGTGACCATGAGGATGCTGCACCAGTCATAAGTGTGGAAAACAGTCACTTTTTTTCAGTGTCATTGTAACCTTAAACAGTCACTAAATGAATGGTTGTAAGCCGAGGACCACCAGGTATAGCTTCATTCACACCTTTGTGGCCAGTATGTGGATTAAAATGACCACCCTTGCAGATGAGTCTTTAGGCTGCTGGTTCAGGCCATGAGTAGCCTTGAGCAACCTGAATGTATGAAGCTTTCCTTCTCCTGGTCTGTGTAGCCAGTTGTTGTAACTCACAGCTCCATAACTTTTACCATTTTTAGAAGGGAGGCTGGTTCATTGCCATTCTTTTTCCCTTGGGCAGTTCTGGAGGAGGTTAGAGGGATAAGTCACTTGTCACCTTTTCTTCCTTTAAATTGAATTAGCAGGTTACAGTGTTGTTGTTGCTGCTGGTTTAAATCGAGCCCAGAATAAATAAAGTTAGTATCTAGCTTAGCTGCAGGGAAAGGTTGTAAATTTTTATTTTATTTCAAGGCTGGAGCAGCTTAATTGAAGATAACTCTTAGGAATTGTGAAACATACTTGGAGACTTAAATTTGAAAACAGAGGAGGTGCATTAACTGTAAAATGCAAAATGTCTGCATGAAATAAAAACAGGATTTTTGGTCTTGCCCACAAAGGTGATGGGTCTGATTGCATGCTTTCCCTTTTCAAGAAATTCTGTTTTTCTGTTCAGTAAATCATAGCTAATTTTTCATTATTATTTCTTTATCGTCAACAAGCAGTCATAGGCCCAATACTAACTGCAATAGCTTATGCATGCTGTGAAAATAACATCTCAATTAAGAGAACAAAAAGAGTAAATTCAGTCTATTATATTCATGTCTATTGTATTGATGGGAAAAAGTGGCAGGGGGGCTCTTACAAACACTATGGCTACAGAGCAGATAAGATCATTTCAAAGCTTTCCTCCTTCCCATGTCAACAGAAAGTAACCATCAACTATACCAAACTGTATTTTTTTCTGCATTTGCAACCATGCTCAGATTGTCTATAGTTCAGAACAACCTCAGCTCTTGCTTTGAGCATAGATGGAAGATATTCAATTGTGAATGAGCATAGCATTAGATAGCATTAGCACTGGCAATAGCACATAGACTTATATACCGCTTCATAGTGCTTTACAGCCCTCTCTAAGCATTTTTCAGAGTCAGCATATTGCCCCCAACAATCTGGGTCCTCATTTTACCAAGGATGGAAGACTGAGTTAACCTTGAGCCGGTCAGGATCAAATTCTTGGCAGTGGGTAGACTTAGCTTGCAATACTGCATTCTCCATAAATGTCTGTCACCCAACTTTTAAAGAAAAAAAAATCTGTAAGTCAGAGTTGCTTAAAGTGTGGTCCTAGGACACCTTAGGGCCTCCCCAAGACACTCTTGGGGTTGTATGAAAGTGCTAACTTCTTTCTCCCTCCCCTTGCTAAAGTGTTTTTTTTTCTTTTTGCCTTTCTATCTCATCCTTGGTAGTTTAGAGTTTAGAATTTCTTTAGCATCTTTTGAAGGCATCTCTCTGGCTCTGCAGCCTCTTTGGCTGGCCAGTTGGAAAAAGCTGCATAGGAGGAGTTCCCTCCTGAGTTCTTTTCTTGAAATTAATGGAAGCATGAGAAATCAAGGAGATTGTAGACTGCAAAAATGAGGATTGTAAGAACACAGTCAGAGTGGTCTTACATACCTCAACTACCTGGTCACTAAAATGAGCACAAAAACATTATGCAACCCATGAACGTTTATTTTTTTCTCCCTTGGAAAAAGGAGTAGAAGTGGTGGTATTCAGGTTCTGACCAGTTCTGGAGAACCAGTAGTTTTTTGAATAGTTCAGAGAACTGGCAAATACCACTTCTGACTGGAGATTTTACGGTATCCTTCTCCTGCCATGCCCACCAAACCATGCCCACAGAACCAGTAGTAAAAAAATTTGAATCTCACTGAGGAGGAGGAGGAGAGAGTGAAGAAGTATTTGACAAGCACTGGTCACACTCTTTCAAGATTTTCCTCCTAATGGCAAGATTGAATTCATGCTTGAAGTTGGGCTCCCATTAAAGGACATTATTAATGCCTATTCCAAAGGGGAGTGAATGGAGCAATGTATTGGCCTTTTAAGCATCCCTGGTCCAGTTCACTTAGATATGGCTCATAAACCAATGAGAACAGGTCTCCCTTGAGTTTGGTGGAGAAGTCCCAGAAACATTTCTCTCCTTCTATACAATGGATAGCCAGAATTCCAGCTGTGTTGTCCTTATAGGAAGTCTAAGGGAATTTAACTGGGATTTTTTGTATTAATGTTGCATGCTGTTTCTGTTTAGGTACCTGTTTCCAAGACATTTGGTAGGGCAATGCATTACTTAAAACTTATTTTTGTTGCCACCCAAGCATATTTATTGATCTTCTTTAAATGTCTGTTTTTATCAACCAGTGGTGCAAACTATCTCAAACACATAATCCAAGAAGAAATTTTGCATTGACAAAGCAATATGATTACAGCTGTCCTAAATGTACATTTTGTCAATATTATATAGGAAAAATGAGAGCATGCTTGCATTGGCTCCAATTTTCATACCCCAAATTATGTTGATATAACATCTTTGCAGAAAAGAAGGGAACAACTGATGCTAATTGTTCTTGACATTTAAGAATTTGATATCTTCATATATTTCTAATTTTAAATCATATTTCTGTCCCAAAAAGCTTTTTGGTGTGAACCAGAAATACAGGTGAAACTTGAAAAATTAGAATATTGTGCAAAAGTTCATTTATTTCAGTGAAACTAATATATGAGATAGACTCAATTACATGGAAAGCAAAGATAGTTTCAAAGCCGTGATTTGTCATAATTGTGGATGGAATATGGCTTACAGCTCATGAAAACCCGAAATCCACAATCTCAGAAAATTAGAATATTACATGCAATCAATAAAAAACAAGGATTGCACATAGACAATATCAGACCTCTGAAAAGTATAGGCATGCATATGTTCTCAGTACCTGGTTTTGGGCCCCTTTTTGCAGCAATTCACTGCTCAATGCGGCGTGGCATGGAAGCTATCAGCCTGTGGCAGTGCTGGAGGTGTTATGGAAAGACCAGGATGCTTTCAATAGTGGCCTTCAGCTCTTCTGCATTGTCTGGTCTCATGTCTCTCATCTTTCTCTTGGCAATGCCCATAGATTCTCTATGGGGTTCAGGTCAGGCAAGTTTGCTGGCCAATCAAGCACAAAAAATCCCACGCTCATTGAACCAGATTTTGTTGGTGCTTTGGCAGTGTGGGCAGGTGCCAAGTCCTGCTGGAAAAATGAAGTCAGCATCCCCATAAAAGCTTGTCTGCGAAGGAAGCATGAACTGCTCTAAAATCTCCTGCTACGTTGACCATGGACTTAATGAAAGCACAGTGGGACCAACACCAGCAGATGACATGGCTCCCCAAACATAACACAGACTGTGGAAAACTTCACACTGGACCCAAGCATCTTGCAGTGTGTGCCTCTCCAATTCTTCCTCCAGACTCTGGGTCTTGGTTTCCAAAATGAGATGCAACAGTTCTCTCATGCAGAAAAGGGGACTTTGGACCACTGAGCAACAGACCACGTTCTGGTTTTCTTGAGCCCAGGTAAGATGCTTTCTGACATTTTTTGTTGTTTCAGAGTGGCTAGACAAGGGGAATACGGACATTTGAAGCCCATGTCCAGGATACGTCTGTGGTGTGGTGGCTCTTGATTGCACTGACTGCAAGCCTCAGTCCGCTCCTTGTGAAAGTCCCCAACACTTTTGAATGGCCTTTTCCTGACAATCCACACCAGACTGTGGTTCATCCCTGCTGCTTGTACACCTTTTTCTTCCCACTTTTTCCTTCCACATAACTTTGTTAATCTGCTTTGATACAGCACTTTGGGAAACATCCAACCTTCTTTTGCAATTACCTTTAAGTGGCTTTTCCCTTCTTATGGAAGGGTTGTCAATGGTGGTTTTCTGGCAAAAACTGTCAGGTCAGCAGTCCTTTCCCATGACTGTGATTCCTAATGAACCAGACTGAGAGATCATTTAAAGGCTCAGGAAACCCTTTGGCAGGTGTTTATGGCTTCATTAGCTGATTCAAGTGGGAACACTCTTGAGCCTAGAATATTTGAACCTTTTCACAGTATTCTAAATTTTCTGAGATTATATGGATTTGGGGTTTTCATTGAGCTGTAAGCAATATTCATCACAATTATGAACAAATCACGGGCTTGAACTATCTTGCTTTGGCATGTAATGAGTCTATCTCATATAATCAGTTTCAACTCATATATCAGTTTCACCTTTTAAGTTGCATTACTGAAATAAATGAACTTTTGCACGATATTCTAATTTTTCCAAGTTTCACCTGTAACATATCCATACTATTGGAATGCCCTATTTACTCCTTTCATATTTTTCTGTGCCTTGTTTCAATCAGAAAAATATAAAAATAATAAACAGAGCACTTGAGTTGGTTTATCTTACTTGGGAGCCAGTTTGGTGTCGTGGATAAAGACTTATATTGCACCATTATTGGCTTCTGGGCTGCCCCGTCTACAGGTTTGATCCAGGAGTCTACTGTTGGCTATAACAAGCTACTGTGAAAGACCGGATGCACAGGGGCAGGTTGCAATAGAAATTGGGTGATTAACAGCTATAACTAGGTCAGTAAAATGAGGACTCAGATGGTTGGGGACAATATGCTGACTCTGTAAATTGCTTAGAGAGGGCTGTGAAGCACTGTGAAGCGGTATGTAAGTCTAAGTGCTATTGCTATAACTGTTAAGGAAGTTGGAAGGAATCTAGCGCAACCTCCTGCACCAGCAGGAGACCTTTACCATTCTAGTGGCTGTCCAATGTCTTCCTAAAAGCCTCCACTGATGGAGCACCCACAATTTCTTGAGGCAAGTCATCCCACTGCTTTATTGTTCTCACTATCAGGAAATTTGTCCTGGTTGTTTAGGTTGTTTCACTCCTTGATTACTTTCCATCCATTGCTTCTTGACCTTTCTTCAGATGCTTTGGCAAATAGGTTGACTCCCTCATTTTTGTGGCAGCCCCTCAAAGATAGGAACATGGCTCCCATGGTCTTGGTTTTCATTAGATTAGACATACTCAATTCCTGCAGCCATTCTTTGTATGTTTTAGCTTCCAACCCCACTAATCATTTTTGTTGCGCCTCTCTGTCCTCTTTCCAGAATCTCAACATCTTTTTTAGATGGATGCAGTATTCCAAGTGTGGTCACATTGAATTAGAAAAGGGAGAGTATGAGATATAGCTTAACCTTTGTCATGAGAGTCAACTAGGTGACTTTGGGCCAGTTTCTCATCCCCTGAAAGAAGACAATGGTAAGTCATTTCTGAAAATGTTGCCAAGAAAACTGCAGCGATTAGTCCAAGCAGTCAGCAGGAGTCAAGATTGATTTTTTGTATCACTTAGGGAAAAAGCCAAGTGGAATTAGCCAAATGCTCAGGGGGTTTTATAATTAATTTGTAGTTGTGGCTTCACGTTGCAACAGGGATGCTTAGATTTTCAACACTGCTGCATTTTTAAAATCAGTGTTTTCACTCCCAGTATTGAGTTCCTAGGAAGATCAATTCAAATGGCAGCAATATCACATCATGGTAAACTTAAAAAGAACAATGCCCTTTTAAAAAGTCTCAGTGTTCCTAACAGGTGATCATTTGTGTTCTTTGTCCACAGTTTTATTATACTGAATTATTCTTTCTTATTTATTACATCTAAAGATCCTTGTTCTATTGCCATAAGTAGCAAACTGCAATTTAGAATCTATCTATGCATCTTTCCTTTTTAAATGTATGGCAAGGTTCCAGTTTAATAGGTGTTTAGAACTAGAGTAATTAATGTGAAATATCATATCCTCCAGCATTTCACAAATGAAAATAAGAACATTGTTATGTACTTGTAATGCCCCTGTTTTCACGCCAAAAACTGCAGCTCCCCAGGCTTACAATTACATGTTGCTGAAGGCCCTTTGCTAGCTGGATCTTATGCTCATTTACTTTTGCAGTAGTCAGGCTTGCTTTAGTGTTAAAAAAAACACCACAAAACACCCAAAGTGCTTTTGTTCATTAAGCTAAAAGATGCATTGGAAAAACACAATTGTCCTCCACATTAGTGTCTGTTCAACAGTTCAAAACAACCTTCATTGCTCTATGTGCAACATGACAAACTTCATTTCAAGGTGATTTTAGCTGCATTCAACTTGTTCACACACAAGGCTAAAACTGAAGAGTGGAAATGAATGTGTATCTTGACCTTATTGCTGCAGACAATCAGGACTTCTGGTGCATTATCAGACTAATCAATCCACATTTGCTAACATCTATTTTTTTCCATTAATACATTCTGTAAAGTTAGGAACTTGGAATATTGTGTTCTGGGCACCGCTGATGTCCAGGAGTACCATCCTGGGACATTCTAATGCTATCCAATGAAATATGATCTTAATTCCTATTTATAAACATAATTGATGGAGGATATCTTATTGAGCCAAGAACCTCCTAAAGAAGAACCTAAAACAGAAGAACCTAAAACCTAAAACTCCTAACAGTGAGATTAATCAGTGGAATGGCATGCCTTCAGAAGTTGTGGGTCCTCCATCACTAGAGGGTTTAAGAAGCTATTGGAATGGTATATTGAGCAAGGGCTGTACTAGAAGACCCTTCCAATTCTTTTATTCTGAATGGAGAATAAAAGCCCCTTGGGAGGGCTGCTTCCAGGTAAACCCACCAAGTAGGCATCAGAGCCCATTTGGTTGAGGTTTCTTTCATCTGAAGCTAGCCCTGTATGAAGATGAAAAGCAATGAAAGGGAGTGATGGAGAAGACCAAAGATAACCAAGCAGGAGAAGGTGTATACACAGAGGACATGAAGGATGCATGTAGTGACCAAATGCTCAAATTTTGATCTTATGTTTTGTTGAACAGCAGGCACTTCCTTTCCAAAAACATTTAGGACGGTGTTTTTCAACACTTGGCCACTTTTAGGTGTGTAGACTTCAACTCCCAGAATTCCCTGGCTAGATAACCTCTTAAAGTTGCCAACCTTGAGAAATGCTGAATTGATTTGGACATACAGATTAAGGGGTTTGTTGGAACTTCCATGAGACCAAAAATCTTTGTTGTTTTAAAAGGCCTGCCTGTCGTTGTGCAGGTGTGGATGTGCCTCCCTGGTTTTTCTTCAAACATCTATTATTCAAGTATGTTGGATGCCTCCTTGACTATTCGGATAACATGTCTCTTAATCTCCCAGGTTTAACACCACTAAGGGCAGACACAAACTGAAATAAAACCCTTTTGGGCTTAAAAGAGCTTTCAGATCAAAGGACTTCAGGGTCATTTATATGCTTATGCGGTATTATCGCTCCTATTCTGGTTAATCAGCATCATCTACAAAGACATGAAGCGTCTTCATTTTAATTTAAGTGTTGTTCCTCCCCCTAACCCATTCAAATCTGACTGCAGAGTATAGACTTTTGTGGATTTTTACGCCCTTTTTCTTAAAAAAAAGAAAGAAAGAAACACGGCTGTTCTGCCAGTAGATTGCAATTTACATTATGCAAATAGGCATTATGCAATCAAGCCATTTTTACCGAAATCTGGCAAAGGAAGCCTGTTGATGAGATGCAAAAAAATAAAATAAAAATCCAGAGCCCTGATTCTTCCCGCTCCTGCTGCTCCCACCCACATTTCTGAAATGCTTGGAGGGGAAAACCTTTCCATTAAACTCTGAAAAGAGTCTAGTCAACTCAACCCTGAAGATGTAAAATGGAGCCAGCATAGAGGATGAATGGATTCTGTGAGCTACTGAAGCTACTTTTTCAATTAATGGCTTTGTTTAATCATACCCCCTGTCCAGAGGAGGATTGTCTTACGGATAATTTCATTTGCCTAACGAGATTTTGCTAATTAAATCTCCTTTTGGTTGGTGTGACACTCTCTCCCTACAGGGATATGGGGAAACATTCCTGAATCCTCTTCTCCCTACCCCCAAGCTTGCCCCACTGTTGGCTAAATAAACCTGTCCATTGCTACAGAAGGAAAACAAAACTAAAACCAAATCAGCAATTCTTGTCTCCCAACATCGACTGGGAAATTAATTAGCTTTCAAAGCCTCCCAGAAATGATGCTTTGTTGTGTGCAAGGCAAGGGTGGGGAACACACGGCTGGCCTTCCAGCTGGCTTTCAAGCCGGCCAGCTTTATTCAGCTTTCCCTCTGGTTCTGCAAGCTTGCTGCTAAATCAAGGAGCTGCAGTTGTTTTGTCCACATTTTTTTCTCCTCTATGCAGAAGTGTGTCCCTGCAAATTCAGGTCCTGGATACAACCACTAATTCTAAAATGCCCTTCCCAAACCAGGAGCAGGATTGAATGCCAAGTGATTAAGCCACCCCATAATTCTAAAATGATGCTGGAAGCTTACTGCTTCTTCTTTGTATGACACTGAAATTTTAGTTGCCTGAATATTTCACTGAAGCTCTGGGCATCTTCTCCATCGCTCTCCTCCATTTCATAATTAAATCCTTTCAGAGCTGTTCTTCTGTTCAGTCAGAGCTAGCTGAAATGGAAAAGGCAAGCGCTATCAGTAATGACACATATTGCCAGTTGGCTCTGAGGATGCCGCCTTGGCCCAAGGTGTAGAAAGTTCACCCATACCCCATAGTTTGTGGTTTATTGTGCTGGCCAGGAGTAGAATACAGCTTCTTCCTTACATTTGGAATAGAGCAAGCCCGACATGAGTTTACAGCTCTCTGGGACCACTTCCAGACCAGTTTTAATCTCCCTCCAAGTAAACCACGGCTTGGAGGCATGATGGATTTTTAATGGAAGCCTGGCCAGGTTTCAAGGCCCTAAAAAGAGGGCTCATCAAAAGCCCATTTTACCCAGGGACCCCCTCAGACCAAGAGCTGGCTTGGGTGTGTGAACAAGATGATTCATAATAAAGCTGGGTTCCAAATGGTTCAGATCCTTTTGAGGGGAAAACCAACTTTTTCCAGTGGAATTGGAAACTGAAAAAAAACCAAAAAAACAGCAAGCCTCCTTACAAATTGCAGGAATACATTGTCAGTTGATAGATTTGCTCTGCTGTATCATTCTAGCCAGATACATTTTCTAGGCTTTTTTCCCCAAAGGGGATGTTTTCCAGACTTTCTGTGTGACCAGACTAGTTTCTGTATACAACTAACCCTGTATACACTTCTTCTGGATACAAAAGTAAAGAAAACACAAGTAGAACATAATGGTTGAACTGCTCAAGATTTTTAAAAATGCCATATGTAGGTATCTCCATTTTTTATCAATTTAGTAGAAACATGCGAGTGCTTGATGAGCCACAGTGGCACACTGGTTAGAGTGTAGCACCGCAGGTTATTTCTGCTGCCTGCGGCTGCCTGTAATTTGATAGAGTTCAAATCTTACCAGGCTCAAGGTTGACTCAACCTTCCATCCTTCCGATGTGTAAAATGAGGAACAAATTGTTGGGGGCAATATGCTGACTCTGTAAACTACTAAAAAGGGCTGTAAAGCAGTATATAAGTCTAAGTGTTATTGCTATTGATAGAGATCAAGACTTTTCTGTCAAAAGAAAAGGAGTATGCCTACTTCCTACCCTATCCAGGGGTGGGATTCAAATTTTTTAACAACTGGTTCTGTGGGCATGGCTTAGTTGGTGGGCATGACTTGGAGGTCATGTGACTGGGTGGACATGGCTTGGTGGTCATGTGACTGGCTGGGCGTGGCCAACTCAACATCACTCACATCGNTAAGTCTCCTTTTTCAGTGCTGTTGTAATTTTGAATGGTCACTCCACACAAGCAAAGTACCAGCAAAGGAGGGGAAAAACACTCCAGAGAAATTTCTGAGACAGGAAGTCTAGTCCTGCCAAGAATGTAATAAGGGTTAACGGAGAGGCAGTTTCTGTAAGCAACACCAGATTGTTTCCTTCCTGCCTTCCTTACAGGATTAGGCCAGTAATTTCTTCTAACAACCGGTTCTCTGAACTGCTTAAAATGTCAACAACCAGTTCTAGAAAATAGATGCAAACTGGTAGAATCCCACCCCTGGCCCTACCCTTTGGATTTGCAAAATTCAGTTCTCATCTCTGGCATGATAGTGGCTTGCAAATTTTTAAAAAATCAATTGGTGCCATAGAGAATGTCCCTATCTTTTAAATAATTTCTCGCATGTTGCTTATGGAGGCAAATGTTTTGCCAGTCAAAGGCTTGAAAAGATATTGAGAAAGTTTAAGCCACATGCAGGTGACCTTCAGCTTTTGCACACTTTCTCCTACTGATCAAAAAAAAAATTGGACGTGCACAGTAACAGTGTGGTGCATAATCTTATCCTTTGTTGAACTTTTTCCAAAGCCACAAGAATAATGGGCCTCTCTCCCAACTTGATGATTGGAAGGGAAGCTTCTTGACAAGAATCTCACCTGATTACCTGTAAGTTGAAGGTATGGGGTCGGGAGGGAGTATCTCAACTGAATTGATTCTGCAGTATCTCAGTGATGTTGGGCACTTCTCAACAGTGAACAATATTTATGTCTCTTGACCAGCTCCTGCTGGTGTCAATGACAAATCCTTGATACGCTCTGTAGCAATTTGTGGCAATGTAAATCATAGCTAACAGTTTAATGAAGTGTAGCTCTACTCCTTGAAGTTCTGCTATTCCCTGTATGCTGTCCTCCTTTTAAATCAGTTCCGGGATACTTCACTTGCAATGTGATTGGTGAAAAAAATTGGCAAGGTATAAAAGAGATCTCTCATGAAGCCCGAACTGAGCCATCTCTTCTTACATTTAGCCCATCATCAGAATTTTGTGCAGAAAAAAGAAACACAACATGCCAGTTTCACATTGTTCAGTCTATGAAATTATGGCTCCAAACAGTTATTTTCTTCAAGTTAGCCTTTGTGGGTGGGTGTGGGGTATGTAGCTGCTTGAAGACAAACTTCAAACTAGTGACTGAAATCCTTTTTCCATCTACCAAAAGTTTATTTTTCACTTATTTTTCAGCAATTTTTTTTTTAAAGCTGTCAGCTTTCTTTTTATTTGGTTGCTTGGTTGTTAGTTTTATACCTCATCTTTCCTTCGGGAAATCAAGGTAGTATGCATAGCATACCCTCCTCCCATTTTTCTCCACAACCTTTTATGGTTTGTGTTGAGTTGGGTTGGGTTAGACAGAGATAATGATTATCCTACCTAAGGAATTTCTGTGCCTAAAAGTGGACTTGAAACTGAGACTCCCCCAATCCCTCCAACCACTCACAAAGAACATTGTAAAAAAATATACTCACCACCACAACACCCAAATATCTCCAGATAAGTCTAATGAAGTTCTCTAGAACAACCACACCAAGACTCTTTTACTTGGGCCAGTTGATATATCCTTGAATCAAGAGCACCAACCTCATTATATTTATTGATGCCAGATATTATCCCCAAACTTTCAACAATAAACAGGAAAAATGCTTTCAGACAAAGCAGGAAGCTTGGGGAAATACTTGCTTGGCTTTGTCACTGGGGTTGCATTCAACAGCCCAGGGCATATTTCTGCTAAAAGAAGATCAGTAGCCTCTGACAGAAAGTGTAGCTGAATTTTTTGCCTGCCTAATAAAAGCAGTTCTGCCCATGTCTGAGGTGCTACAAAATGCCTTCAAAAATATATCTTAAGCTGTCCCAACAGGTGGCCAGAAATCTAATACTCCTGAGTTCCAGCCTTATTGAATCCACATTAGTGAGAAACATTTGGCCGGGAGCCCAGAATGCCACCCTGGGATGGAGGTGGGGGATATTGCAAGAGGCGGAGGGCACAGCTCTGACATCAGTTCAGACTTTGTGAAACAGAAAAAACAAACAACAGGACCTATCAAGGGGAGGCGGTCATGGCTTCCGCTCCTTCCTCTTCAGCACTAGCACTGGTTGACTCCCAATTCCATAGGAAGCAAGAAGGGGAGGCCAAGATAATTGAGGCATCTCTGGGGAATTCCCCCAGAGCTCTCTATGCTTGTAACCAAGGTAGAGAGAATAGTTATAATAAAATGCCTGTTCAGTTACAAGAACAGCCAAAACCCCACCCCAAAAATGAACATGTGGATGAGAAGACATTTCTCCAAGATTCACTATCCATTTAAACGAAAGTTTCATAACATGGGGTTGATTAGATCACATCAGCAATTGAAGCAGATGTAAGTGATCTGGAAAAGCATACAGATTAGATGTTTCCAGACTTTTGTTCCATTTGTTGCTCTATGTCAGGGTTTTCCAACCTTGGCAATTTTAAGATGCATGGACTTCAATTCCCAGAATGCCCCAGCCAGCCATGCATCTCACATTTCAAGAACTGGTATTTTCAAATATCTCAGCAAGGTCATCAACATCCTTGTGCATGTTTGTAGTAGAAGATGGCTAGGTGTCCTACTTCAGTAACACCAGGTGTCTACTTATTTGAACATCTCTTAGTAGACACCCTTTTTCATTGAAATAAATCTGGAAACACATGGCCACATGAAATTCCCATCCCATTTGTGGATGGAGAAATACAAGGGATTGAACTGATGTATGGAAAGCTGGGATGGGAGGGGGTGAAGGTGGGGAATCAGACTGCTGGAAAGTTGATGATACAATGGCAATATCACTTAGGCTTATATGCTGCTTCACAGTGCTTTATTACCTCTCTAAGCAGATTACAGAGTCAGTCCAACAACCTGGCTCCTTCATTTTACCAACCTCGGAAGGATGGAAGGCTGATTCAACCTTGAGCCCACAGAACTGAACTCCAGGCTATGGGCAGAGTTTGCCTGCAATACTGCCTTCTAACTGCTAGGCTACCACAACTCATGGTGACAGGACACAATGGAAGCAGGACAATCATTTTCATAGGTTTTAAAAGTCAGAATTTCTCCACACTTCTCTTCTATGAGAAGAGAGTGCCAGAACAAATTCTTTTTCAACAAATGAATGGAATTTGATAGAAAAGAGATTCAAAACAAATCTGAACATGTCCTCTGTGTTTCCAGTAATTTAAATAAATAAAGAGTGGGAGAATCTTAGTCTTAACTAGATGGCAGACCGAGGTAGCACTCAACACAACTGCTCATAGTCTTCCCCATTAGCATGACCTGAAATTATTTCTTGATGTAATTTTGTAAATATCAATCAGCATATGCATATGTTATACAAATCTCTGGTCTTTGGGGGGACGACGCATAAATATTCATCCTACTAGAGATACTTAAGATCGTCTTAAGTGGAGAGCATTAAAGAAACTGTGCTGATTATGTTTTAACAAAGTGCTTCCAAAGGATAAATATAAAGTTATTGTTTGATTAGGAACTAGCACAGATAGTTCTAGATTTATGACTACAATTGAGCCCAAAATTTATATTACTAAGTGAAACATTTGCTAAGTGAGTGTTTTCCCATTTACCACCTTTCTTGCCACCGTTGTTAAGAGAATCTCTGCAATTGTTAAGTTAGTAATATGGTTGTTAAGTGAATGTGGCTTTCCCATTGACTTTGTTTGGCAGAAGATCACAGAAGTTGATCACATGATTCCCAAGACAATGCAACCATCATAAATATGAGTCAGTTGCAAAACATTCAAATTTTGATCATGTGACCAAGGGGTTGCTACAATGGTCGTAAATGTGAAAAACAGTCATAAGTCACTTTTTTCACTGCTGTTTAACTTTGAATAGTCACTAAATAAATGGTTTTAAGTCAAGGAATACCTGTACTATCAAACAGAGTAACCACCAGCAAATACACAAATTTAAAATCCAGATCAGTTGGAAATCTCCAGCAGTCTTTTCTGTCAAGAAAGATTTGAAAAGGTGATGTCTACAGAAGCTTTAAGAAGCATATTTACATTGATGCATTGATGCCTAAAATACTTCTATTTTGTGGATTTTGTATGCATTTATTGATTAAAAGCTGCTGCCCTTTTTGAAGGAAAAAGAAACAGTCAGATATTCCATCCACTTGGCAATCGAGGGATTCTACTTTGCTTGACTGTTTCCTTCCCTCCCTCCCTTTTTTAAAAAAATAACTCTTATTTTGGGCATATTGCAGCTTCCAAAATTCTATTTTCTTTATTTTAAACAACCGTATGTCAGCCTTCTCTCCTTGCCCTGCAGCAACATCTGCTTTGGGAGGAGATGTACAACTATACCCTCTGTTCCAGCTGTTCTATATGCCGTTGCTGCCCACAGCTATCAGGGCAACGCCATGTGAAATGATACCACAAGTATTTGCAATGTGTTTTCTCTCCCTTCCTCCAGGAGGTGCTAAGAGAAAATTTATTCCCAAAAGGGAGAAAAACAAACAAACCTAAATTCGTGAATTGATTGGTTTCCCCCACAGCCCTTTAAAAACAAAAATCTGATGATGCAAAATGAATTGAGGTTTTGTTCGGTTTTTATCTTCGGTGTTCAGCTAAGCTGCACTCAAAATAGGATTATCACGTTATATAAAATACAAATTCAGTTATAACTTCTAAGGTGAGGAGAACTTATCCCGGGGGTGGGGTGGGGTGGGGGCTTGTGGGAGAAGAGTCAGAATATGCTCTACATTCTGTAAGATTTGCATTTTATTCGAGCACATTCATTCTATCCCATTTCACCTTAATCCTTTGTCTATCCTTTTTTTCCCTTTAATCCGCAGGAATATCTGTATGTCACCTCATGTGCATTAAAAGGTCTGCATATTCTTGTACACAAGACTTTTTCATGTCTATTTTTAATGAGTCTTTTAATCAGGGAATCACCTCATGCTTGGAGAACTAGGAAAAAATAACGGAAACATATATATTGGTTTGCCCATCAATTTGGAAACTATAAATTAATTTAATTTTTATTGAAAAATTAAACTAAACTCATTTTGCCCCATCCTTGGCATTAATTATATTTGAAAATCAATTGTCTGTAACTGTTAATAAGAGGGTCAATCAATGGATTTTCTCTTAAGAAAGTTCCTTGGTGTCGCAAGAGGAATATCTCAACAATTCCAAGCTAACATATTTCCAGAATTAAAATAAGTAAAAATATACAAACTTGAAGGAGAAAATTAGGGAGAAAATCCTATGTCGGTGTGTTTTTCTGTGTGCATATGCACATGTGTGTTTACTTTCAGATATCCCTGTCTCAAGAGCTCCCTGCTGAGGATGGTGTGGATATTAGGGTTCTAATTCACCAATTTGGTACCATCTCAATGAATTGGATTGCAACTTCCAATTTCTCCAATGTCAACCTAGTAATGAGTGTTGCCCTACATGAAATGAGGAGGTGTGGGCCAGTCTTCACAGTTGTGCCCAAAATGGTATGGAATGTATTGGTTCTGAAGAGAGAGTTGGTAGCTTCACTCTTGTTGTTTAGGAAGCTTTTGAAAACCTTGTCTCAAAGGTGCTTTTTCAAGAGGCAACCAGACTTTCTTGTTTTTCTTTGAAGACATTTCACTTCTCATCCAACAAGCTTCTTCAGCTCTGACTGGATGGTGGAGAAAGGAAGGATTTATATCCCTTAAAAACAGCTGGTCAACTACTCTAAAAGCATGCAAATGACCAGCTTTCTGCAAGAGATATAAATCCTTCCATTCATCACTATCCAGTCAACGCTGAAGAAGCTTCTTGGATGAGAAGCAAAATGTATTTTTTAAAAAAAACAAGGAAGTCCAGTTGCCTCTTGAAAAAGCACCTTTGGGAAAACCATGACCAGGATGGCTGAGAATCTCCATAGACTTTTGAAAACCTTCCTTTTGGTCTGTTGATATCTCAAGCCACCAGGGGAACAACTATAGCTATCTTTTTTGTACTTTTGATAAGTTGTTATTTGATTATAGTTTAAGATTGCTATTGATATTCTTATATACCAGAATTATGAAATTGAGATAGTATAGAAATTTGGATGGATGGACTGGGAAGCCATGGCAGTATGTGATATGTACTGATTTCTTCCTGTGATATTTTGCAATAATTAAGTCTGGGAAACTACATTTGTTCCTGGGTTCATCTAACTGAATGTGAGTGAATTGCCAAGAATGTGTCCTTTGCAGACAAAATCTGATTGAATTGTTGTAGAAGTCTTCCTTTGTCACTGTTTAACTCTTGTGCTGTGCTTCGTTGAATGTTCCAGCGTACCACCAAGTTCTGAACGGTTAAACTCAGAAATGTACAGTGGAGTTCTTAGGAAAAGAGTGATGAGGACTTGATTTTTTTTCCCCCAATGTCCTTTCTGCTTGAATCACTGTATCTGGTAGCTACTATTTCTCAGGAAAAATCAAACAAACATTTCCGCTGAAGACAGAAGCTCAAGAGCTGTGTATGTATCTGTACTTTTGATTGAAGGGGTGTAGGAACATGAATAGGACTAGATAAGGCCATGTCACACTGCCCAACGGATGCAAAAAGGACACAACGGACGAGCAAAATGTTCCATTCGTTGTTATCCGCTCTCAAAGGGGCAAAAAATTTGCATAGCAGAGCGGATAACACGGAAAGGAACGAACACGTGGGGAGGACGCAGAGAGGATGTATAGAGGATGCAGAGCAGATGCGGAGAGGAATGCGTAGAGGATGCGTAGAGATCAGAGCGGATGCATAGAGGATGCAGAGTGGATGCAGAGCGATGCGTAGAGGATGCGTACGAGGATGCGTAGAGGATGCAGAGCGGAGTGTAGAGATGCAGAGCCGGATGCAGAGGCGGATGCAGAGCGGATGAGCTGCATCCGCTTTCATCCTTTCTCCATCCGTGCTACTAACGCTGCGCGTCCGTTCTGCTTCCTCCCTGCGTCTGTTTACTGCTGGAGACGGATTTGAGTTGTGCGGATGCACAGTGGATGCCTAGAGGATATAGCAAGCGTAATGGATGCCAGAACGTGTTCCCCATATGCCTAGCGGATGCAAGAACAGACAAATTGGAATCATTTTCTGTGCAAAAGTTTTGAGCAGCTCAAAACTTTCTGAGCAGATGAAACATCAATAAACGGATGCTGGATGAAGAAGAGGAAGCAAAACGGAGGCAGTGAGTACATCGCGTTAACCAACGGATGGCAAGCTTTTTTGTTTTACATCCTCTTTGCATCCGTTGGTGCAGTGTGACATTAGATTCTGTCTGTAAACCAAAGAGCAGAAACACAAACATTTGTCCTGTATCTTTGTGCCCCAGGAATGCTTGACTCCAAGTCATCTTGAAAAAAGGAATATTAAAGGATTAGAGGTGGGAAAAGAGGTGAAAATAAGGACATCTTAAGTATTATTGCTAAGTGTGGGTGGAAACATAAGCCTTGAAAAAGTGTTGGCATGAGAGATGATGTATAGAGTCAACATTTTCCTCTTATTAAGAAATGTTTTGACATTAAATAGAAAGGATTGCATCTAATCCCATAACTCTTGTCTAAAAAATTACAGTAAATAGATAATGGCTTATCCTGTATAATGATAGGTTTTATTGCCAAAAAAATTTTTCTGACAAACTAGCCTGTATCATAGTTACTTGGTTTTTCCTTTTCGTGCAAACTAACATTTCCACACAGCCCAAAGAAATTATTTTTTCCCATCGGTAATCTTTTCTTCCTCACATTCTTCTTTCATATAGCTATTCCAGAATAATGCTTAAAGTTGCTTCTGTAGATCAGATGTCTTTCTGGCAAACATAAAATAAAATATAATGTGGTTGCCTTTATGAAGGTAAGTTTTCCTGGGGCTCGTGGGAATATTATTAAGTGATACTGTAGTGGGAGAGTAAGTAGGAGAGAGAGGGAGAGGGAGGGAGGGACAGAGAGAGAAAGAGATAAAAAAAAAGAGAGAGAGAGAGAGATTCACTTTTTCCTTATTCAAGAACATAAATTTCTCCTCCTCCTTCTCCTTCCTCCTCCTCCTCCTCCTCTATAGATTTCTGTCAATTTTGATTTTTGCTTCTATATGCCCAGTTGAGTAGGAAGATCATTGTCAAAACTTTACCATGCTTTCTTTTCTTCCAACTTCCAACTGAAATGAAACAGAATTTTTAGAATCTGAGTGTTGCAAATTCTGCCTCTTCTGCCTGTATGCATTTATTTAAACTTATTTATCACTCAACTCCAAACTGGTTTTGGGTGGCTCACAATATACTAAGCAATAAAAACATACCATAAAGCAAAAAATATATGGGATCTGGATATTTGATACAAAACCATATACCAAACACATCCTTACATTCAGGTACATACATCCAGTTTCATAAATCACATACAACAAGCAGAGCATGCATCATGATGTTGCAATGCTTGTTTTTCTCTCTCTCTCTCCTTACTTGCTCTGAGGTCAGCCAGGAAAACTTTCAAACTTTGCTTTAAGTGTACCTTAGGCAAACTCATATCTTATATTTGCACTTAAAATATGTACTTTTTTCATATCTCTTGTCACTTACTCTAAAGGGAAAAAACTTGCAAAATGTTTTTCAGAGGAAGAAAGAGTTTGAGTGAAATTCTCATGCTTGCAACTTGTTTAGTTTCAACCTTGAGCAGCTTTATGTGAATGTTCTGTCTTTTATCATACAGTCTTCTTACAACAGTCTGTAACTCCCCCTCCTTTAAGAAAACCCATGGGAGCTTGCCTCCCATATGTCATCTTCAATTGGGAGGTCTAGTTATCTGGAAAGCTACAGAGAGCTGAAAAGATAGACACAGAAACCAACTACCATCTCTCCATCAGTAAACAAAGCTCAAAAGCACCATCAAGAGAAATTAGAAAGAATTCTCAAAAAGCCTAAAGATCAGATAGAAAAACTGAATTCTTATCACAATGATCTAAGCCCACTTTGCAAACTGCAGTAGATGGATTCACACAAAATGCTTGGCCAAAAGCAAATAAATAAGACACAAACTAGCCAGATGAGCATACAGTTTGAATCTGACTAGAGTGAGATCCATTCAAGGCTTCCTGCTTTGCACTCATCTTGAATAGCTGGTTCACACAGAGGGGGTTCAGTTAGATTGAAACAAACCACATTTGCTGGGGTGAGGGACCATAGCATGTATATTATGCTATTAGACCATAGCATGTATGTATATTCACAATCTATCTCATCTCATGTCTTCTCTTGCAAATCATCTTTGTTCCCATCAGGATTTTATGGAAGAGTTTGTGACAGCTGAGAGTTTCACTTTGCTCAGCTCATTTTAGAGGAAACCAGAAGAATCTGGAGATTTGTGCAAGCATTTCCTGAGGATCCCTCTGTTTCAGAAGACAATCCACTGGTTTTAAAACGTGGAGAAGTTCTCTTTGAATTGCAAGCCCCAAGCATTGGCAAAAATGATTTCTGGTCTGGCTTTTCAAGACCAACTCTATCATTTTTGGCATCCCGGATCTTGCCTGCACAGGGAGCATCTCCCTTGTCCATTTCTCTACGGGTCACTCTTGTGCTGAGATCTGAAGATCCAGTAAATAATTGAGTTCATTTCACTTTGGTCCCTTGTCCCCCTCCTCTTCCCATACCCACCAAGCACTTGCCACCCTGCTGTCTGTTTTTCCTTGCCAAGGTTCAGTTCTAATTATGTTGATTTTCTTCAGCCCACCCCCTCCTGGAAGCTTATTAGGGTGAATATTTTTATTTATTATCATTTCGCCCAACTCCTGCCAGCATTTCCAATTACTCTCGCCGCTTCCTTGTAATTGTCTTTCTGTAATGGCTCTGAAACAATTGCGCTAAATGAGGTGTCTCCAGCAAGATGAGAGTTTCACTTCATTAAAGGCTAATGTATTCGCAGCTCAGACTCTGTGGGGCTGACTTGGAAAGGAGACATTTAAACAGCTTCTTTTCTTTCTTTTCTTTCAAATTGTAGGGAGCAACTTCTAGTGGCAAGCAAGGTTTTGTTTTTGCATGTGCTTGTACACTCACAGGTTTTTTTTTCTCCATTGCCTACCCTAGTTAGAATGCAAAAAAGGCTGATGAAGCAGCAGTTTGTTGCTCAAAAATAAGATAATTTCTCCTGTTTGGACATAGCTCTTATTATCAGAACAGCCTAGGTCTGCCCAACTCACCCTCCAGATGAAAGTACAATGGCAGTAACATTTTTATTTTTTTTTGGTCTTGTTCTGTGTTCTCGGCAGTCACCTTGTAGGATTTCTTACACAAAATTGCAGAGATAATATCTATGGAGAGTCTCAGTCATCCAGGTCACGGCTGTCCCAGAGGCACTTTTTTCAAAAGGCAACTGGACTTTATTGATTTTTTCCTTGAAGACATTTCGCTTCTCATCAGGACTGAAGAAGCTTCTTGGTTGAGAAGCGAAATGTCTTCAAGCAAAACAGAAAAAGTCCAGGCGCCTTTTGAAAAAGCATCTTTACTACAGGAGATAAAGTGCAACAAAGCATTTCTTCAGACTCCAACTAGATGGTGGCAGGAGGCCTAAATCTGGAAAAGTAGGTTCTGAGTTTCCTTCCTCAGCAAGAGAGGGCTCTGTCTTTCTACCTCTTTCTCAAGGTGCTTGAGCATTTTTCAGATAATTTTGGGAGGGTGTTTTTCAGCTGATGTATTGGATAGATGTGTGAAGGAGGCTACCACATTTCAGTCTTCTGTAACTGATCTTTGCAGCATGATCTAGCTTCCTTCCTACAGCAGCTGCCCATGTGGGCTCATCTAAAAAAAGACCTATAAGAAAAAGCTCCTCCAGGAGATCTTCTTTTGAGATTTAATGGAAAGTTGGAAGTTAGGAAGGCTGGAGGACTCTGAAAAGATGATTGCTCAAAGAAAGGTAGAACAGTTCGTTACATACTGTATATTCCTTGCATCCAGACATCCATGGTTAAGCCATTAAGTCTCTTTTTCCATTATGTAAGTTCCTGCATAATACAAGTTTCTTCATGATGTAAATTCCTCCATAATATAACTTTCTATATAATGTTTGACACATCAAGATGTCTCTTCTTGGGATTTGATGGAAAAGGAAATGAGGGAAGCCAATGGAGGAAAGATAAGACCATTTCTGTGCTTGTATTCCTGATCTATTTCATAATTAAGCTAAGCACCAAAAAGTGGCAACTAAGCAGCAAGAATTTCAGCAAAATTTTCTTCTTTGGGGGAAAAAAATTGAAAGCAATTTATTTCCATCAGATTGAATGACAATGGCTGGAATAATGTAGGAAAAAAAATTGGCAGAGCACTCATTAAAACTAAATTAGTTTTAAGACTCTAAGGAGCAAATTGCACAATATGTTAAAAACAAGCACCAAATTAGTCTTTCATTTGTTTTTACATTTGAATATGCATACAGTAGACACATCCAGATCAAGACTTTTGTGTGTGTGTGTGTGTGAGGGGGGGGGAGAGAGATTGTTATATTTCGTTCCTGAGATCGTTGTTTAAAAAAAATGAAATATGGAAATTATAATTGTTGCCTTTATTAAATATGATATGTCTTCTCCTTTACTTTAAATATCTGATATGCAATTTAAAAACAAACAATAAAATGGTTTGCAGTAATATTTAAGTAACCATTTAAATAAATTAGTATTTTCCTAGAGCTGATATTACTAAAAATATAAATAAATAATTTCCTATTGCTAATAGAGATAGTCCTTGACTTACAAGCCCAATTGGGCCTCAAATTTATGTAGCTAAGCATAAATTAATTAATTTAATTTAATTAATTTTGCCCATTTTATGACCAGTCCTGCCACAGTTGTTAAGTGAATCACTACAGTTGTTAAATTAATAATGTGGTTGTTAAGTGAACCTGGCTTCCCCATTGACTTTGCTTGTCAGAAGGTCACAAAAGATGGTCTGGTGACCCCAGGACTCTGTAACTATCATCAATGTGAGTCAGTTGTCAAGCATCCAAATGTAAACCACATGACCATGGGGATGCTGCAACGATCATAAGTGTGAAACATGGCTGTAAGTCACTTTTTTCACTGCCATTGTAGCTTTGAATGGTCATTGAACGAACTGTTGTAAGTCAAGGCTTATCTGTATTGGGGAATTCACTATATCCCTAAAGCTGATATTAGTGAACATCAGTGATTTCATTCATGGTCTCACGTAGCCAATGAAGCCCTTACTTATTTCACCCTTCAATATGTGCTTTCCCCCCCCCCACAATTCTTCTTATTGTCCCTCTTTCCATTGTGATAGGACACGATGCTTAGCATGCAGAAAACTTGGGAAAAGCTACTTACTGCCCAGCCCGAGATCAGCACTGCTCTCGTGAACTGGTTCATTTGCATCTCCTGGAATTATTTTAGTGTGGTGGTGAATGATGGTAATTGGTTCCATCAGGGAAAAGAGCAAATGTTTTTATTGGATTCTTACACTGATATGCTAATAAAATATTACCATTTGTTTTGTCCTAGCTGTCAGAGAAGACAATGAATTCATCCATGCTAAGGACTGTTCTCTAGAACACCTCACATGCTGGTGTACTGATGGGCTTTAATATCTTTGCTAAATCACTGTTCCTCGCTCCTTCCTAAATTTACTTTTGAGGGAATGACTTGTTTAAACCTATAATGTTTTTGGCATTGGGTGGAAAAACTTTTGTTTATTAAATAACCTTAATACTGGTATTTGTTGAGTTAAGGTTGGTGGATGTTAGTTATTACTTGATTAGTATATTCTGCCCTCTCATTTTTTGTTGTGGCACACCTGAAAAGAAGTGGGGTTGCCATGCTTATATTCATTACATGACCATTGTTTCTAAATACAGGTAGTCCTTGACTTACAACCATTCATTTAGCAAGTTACAATGGCTTTGAAAAGAGTGACTTACAACCAATCCTTACACTGCAACCGTGGCATGGTCTCGTGATCAAAATTTGAGAATTTGGCAACCAGCATGTATTTAGGAGGGTTGCAGCTGTCTGGAATTAATGTGTTTGCAACCTTCCCAGCTGGCTTCTGACAAGCAAATTCAATGGGGAAGCCGGATTCACTTAAGAATGGGAATGATTTGCTTAACAACCATGAGGAGAAAAGGTCATGAAATTGTGTGTGACTCACAGCTTATCTGCCTTGCTTAGCAAGAGAAATTCTGGTCTCAATTGTGGTTGTAAGTCAAGGACTACCTGTACTGAAATGGATCAGGCTGAGGCAGGTCACCATAATCAATTGGTCAAGTAGGTTATGACTGATTTGTGTTCTGGGGGTTCAGTAGATTTACTACTGAGGTAGATATATAAGCAGGGGTGGGGTTCAAATTTTTTAGCAACTGGTTCTGTGGGCGTGGTTTAGTTGGTGGGCATGGCTTGGTGGTCATGTGACTGGGTGGATGTGGCTTGGTAGTCATGTTACTGGCTGGGTGTGGCCAACTCAACATCACTCACATTGAGGCATGCATCTCCTTGCCTGGCCTCTCATGACTGTGGGGATGCTGCAACAGTCATAAGTATGAAAAATGGTCATAAGTCATTTTTTTCAATGACTTCACACAAGCAAAGTACTAGCAAAGGAGGGGGAAAAAACTCCANAGTAATTTCTCCTAACAACCGGTTCTCCGAACTGCTTAGAATGTTAACAACCAGTTCTAGTGAATCGGTGCGAACTGGTAGAAATCCACCCCGTATATAAGTAAGATTAAGAATAAATTCATCTCATGATCTGTAACAGTCTACTAAACCTGGAAAAGATCAAATAAATTTCAAATATAATCTATTTTTCAACTTGTCACTCTCCAAGTCCATCAAGGGTATATACATTTTTTGATATTTAAATTTATATCTTGCTGGGTTAAATTTTGAAAAAGTGGGATGTACATTTAATGAATAGAAGCCCATTTGGACATCACTGACGGGGCCAATTTGTAGAAGATATCATGTCAAGTTCAGCAAAGTGAAATAACAGAAGAAATGCATGCAACCATGGCTCAGCCATATTGGCATGGAAATAAGGTGCCTGTCCCAGTTTAATTTCCCATGCTTTCCCCCAAACTATACACAGTATGGAGGAATAAGACTGCATTTTCCAAATTCACTTCTCTGGCATTGATTAGTATCCTGGAGAATGGGTTGAGATCAGTGATTATCAGGTGTAGAGAAATTACATGCTTTTGGTTACATCTATAATTGAAAAAATAGAATCGTCTATGCTACTTTATTAGTGGATAAAAATATTTCTGCATGTATATTTCCAATCTCTCAAAGTCTACATCCCACCTCAGAAACACTCATAGCCATACTGATGAGTTTATTTTTTTAAAGGCACAATAGAAGCAACAGATACAACAATGTATTTAAAATATATCCAAAGTAGAAGAAGCCAGAGTATTTAGTTCAGACATGTCAAACACAAGGCCTGCATGCCACATCTGCCCCATGATGTGGTTAGATCTGGCCCACGGGGCTGCCCTCGAGATAGAGAGATGCCAGCCCCTTCCAGATAGTGCTTTGTTGACAGGGGTTAACAGAGCATATTGACCTGCAACAATTGCCATTTTACATTTAACCTCAGAAGGACAGAAGGCTGAGTCAACCTTGAACCGGTCAGGATCAAACTGCCTGCAGTTGGCAAAGTTATCCTGCAATACTGCATTCTCGGTTATTATATTTAGCGCATACAAAATCCATAAATGGTTTCCAGTCTCTTATAAGGCTGGCAACTCCATTATCTCTAAACAAAACAGTTAATTTTGCCATCTCTGCCAGCTTCAGTAGCATACCATATCCAAGATGCCAATATAGGCATGCCAACCCTCCTAGCTTGTAGGCCATGCAGTTCTTTCTATTTTCCCCTATTTGTACAAAGGCTGAGCCTGCGATGTGTAGGATGCTTAAGAGCCAAGCAACCCTCCCTTATCCTGTGCTCATATTTTCTCAGCCTGCCAATTATCAGAATCTTGCATCCACCAGTTCTTTTCCTTTCTGAGTCATATTCCCAGCCTTGCAAGGCAGTGTCAAACTAAGGCCACTTCTGAACAGCAGCTGCTGCAAACCAAACCTCTTGAACATTATTATTGTTCCTCTAGGTTTACAGTTTTATCCCTCCTCGGTCTACTTCTTGGACAGATGTATAGCTTTGCATATTAACCTTATAAGGGTGTTCTGCTTTGTATCAATTCTGGCTGGGTCTTGAACTTCTGCTCTGTCTGCAGCTAGTACACGTGTTGATAGGAGCCCATTGATTCTTTGCTTGCCCCCTCCTCACATGCCACATTTTCACATTCATAACATATCAAAGCAGAGTGCAGATGGTTGACAGAGCTGGAAAGACTATATGTGGCTTCAATTTGCTGTCCAAGTTGATGAGTAATTTTGAAGCGCCTGTTCTCCCCTTTCAATTAGAATTGTACTGAGCCATTCCCTTATAGCCCAGAACATCATCTGATAAAAGATTCTGCTTTGCCCCACTTGCTATGGTCAGCACACATATTTGACAACATTATGTGTGCATGTAGGGAGTGTGCACAGATTCCAAAGATTCATTGCAGTGCTTTTTTCCCATGTTGCCCATCCCAGAGTGACCTAGAGGTACTGTAGTTGAGGTAATTATGGTTTGGATTTACAACTCTTATGTAATAAGTATGATGCCTCCTGGTTGATGATCTCCCTCCTACTCCTCTGTCTTCTCCTTACCCAACTCAGTCACCCTGAAACTTTTGGAGAACACTGTATCCAACCATCACTGACGATTGTTCTTGTCCAAATTTTTCAATGTGATAGGTTCATTACTCAAAAGCATTCAATCAGAATGCATACATGAGAAAAAGCTTTGAAAAAAATCATAAATATTAGGGGGAAATGGCATGTGCACATATCCATTAGATAGAGGGCATTTATTGAACAGAAAATTATGTATGGAAGTCCATGTCCTTCCTTCCTTCCTTCCTTCCTTCCTTCCTTCCTTCCTTCCTTCCTTCCTTCCTTCCTTCCTTCCTTCCTAGGTTGACTCAAGCCAGCCATCCTTCAGAAGTTAGTAAAATGAGGACCCAGATTGTTGGGAGCAATATACAAATAATGTTTAGAGAGGGGCTGTAAAGCACTATGAAGCAGTATATAAGTCTAAGTACTATTACTATTCCTTCCTCTTTTGTGCAATGGACCTAATTTATAGTTAGAAAAGTGAGAAACGGAGCAACACTGACATGGACAGATTTGTCCATCAGCTGAAATTTCAGTTTAGTCCTGGGACAAGTGCTCCTTAACCCAACCATGCATAGATAACATGTTTTCCTTATTAATACCCAAATGATTGTGAATTCCTTTCTTTAAAATAGTCATTCTATGTGTGCCAACTCCCCAGGGCAGACAATCAGTTCTCTGCAGGTTGATGAAATCGCTGGCTGATATGCATACATTTTCCTTATTCAAATCCATAAAATAGAGACAGAAATGGAATAAACATCTTGCCTATATCCCACCCATCTTATTTTGCTTGTTTTTCTAATAATACCAATTCTGTCCTTGCTGTTTCTATCTGAACAGCACTCAAGACAATAATAGATATTTTTAAACTATTAATTTGTTTCCTTAAAACAAAAATTTTTCTTTAAAAGAAATTCTTTGGGGGAAAAGGAGTCATGCTAAGCTCAGAATCTTTTTATTTGCTGCTATTAAATCTTTTAAAGCAGCTTTACCTACTGTTTATCCTGATGATAACTACCATATCATCCTATCAGTCCTAATCATTCTTCAGAATGCACTTAGAATTATGAAAGAGTTATTGAGAGTTGTTTCACTAGTTTGTGACATTTGGGTGTGTTGTGGGGGGGGTCGATGTCAGACTTTTTTTTGTTGATAAAGCAGTATTTTGTCAGTTGGCAATAAATCTGTTTATGAGATCAATCAGGAACACAGATTTTTAGAAAGAGGGGATGTTAAAGCAAGCATGCCTGCATCCAACCTAGTAGTTGCAATGTCATTCAAGCATGCTTAGCAACCATTTGAAGGGTAGATCTACATATGATGTAACTGGGACTCTAGTTCAGTGGCTTAACTTGAAGTCCTTGAATTGGAGAAAGTTGCTATTGAGTCAGTAATGATTGATCTGACTTGGTATAAGAGAAATGCACGGTGTGACATTGCTGTTTGCTTTCACAAACACTATCAAATCTGAGAGGGTAGCTCATGGTCAAAGGAGCCCATAGCGCTAAGGCATATGGAATTCAACATTGACCCAAAGGTGCTTTTTCAAGAGGCAACTGGACTTTCTAGTTTTCCTTTGAAGATGTTTCTCATCCAAGAAGACAATCAACATCAAGTCAGGTACTAATACCACTTTATAAAGCTTTAGTACTTAGTACACACCTAGAGTATTGCATCCAGTTTTGTTCACTACACTATAAAAAAGATGTTGAAACTCTAAAAAAAGTACAGAGAAGAGCAACCAGGATGATTAGGGGACTGGAGACTAAAACATATGAAGGAACTGGGCTTGGCTAGTCTAGTGAAGAGAAGGACCAGGGGAGACAGGATAGCCGTCTTCCAATATTTGAGGGGCTGCCACAGAGAACAAGGGGTTAAGCAATGTTCTAAAGCACCGGTAGGCCAGACAAGGAATAATGGATGGAAACTGATCAAGTAGAGATTCAACCTAGAAAAAAATAAAAGAATTGCAAGTGAGAACAATCAACCAATGGAACAGCTTGCCTTTAGAAGTTGTGGGAGCTTCATCACTTGAGACTTTCAAGAAGAGATTGGACTGCCATTTGTCAGAAATGGTGTAGGATCTCCTGCTTGAAAAGGGGGTTGGACTAGATGACTATAAGGTCCCTTCCAACTCTGTTAATCTGTTAATCATGCAAGCTTCTTCAGCTCTGACTAGATGGTGAGGAATGGAAAGATTTATACTCCTTGCAGATAGCTGGTCATTTGCATGCTTTTAGAGAGTCATTCTTGGATGAGAAGTGAAATGTCATCCAAGAAAAACCAGAAAGTTGCTCTTGAAAAAGCATCTTTGGGATAACCATGACCTGGATAACTGAGAATCTCCATAGACAATTTAATCTTGATTTTTTCTAAGGCATGTCCAATAATTTATTGCTAAATGCACATCTCTGTGTTATGCTAATCAGCCATTGGGTTTGAGAATTCTGGAACAGGAAAGCAGATCTGCATTCATGGCCTCAGAACTTGATGTTAGGCCCAAAGTATCGCTAACCTTGGCTGGGCTGGGCAGCTAAGCAGGATCAGCTCAGGTGAGAGGGTGGGTGGGAGAATGTCAGTGAATATCAGAGATGTTGGCTAGATTGAAATGTGGGAAAAGACATTCCCATGGAGGCAACAGTGAATCACCTCTGTACTGCTGCCAAGATAGTTGCATCAATGAGTTCAACAGTAGTAAAACTTGACTCAAAGGATGTCTTACTTTACAGAAAATTCTGTCTGTCTGAACTCATCCCTCAGCAAAGCCAAAAGCTGGGAAACCAGTGTTGCTCTTCTAATACAGGCTGGCAAATTAATAGACGTAAGAAGTGGGTTTCTAGCTTAACTAACTGAGAGAAGAACCCTTTTCACCATTAAATATTAATGGAACAAACCTTGAGTTAAACGGGGTTAATGTAAAACAGAAAATATTTTGAAACATTTTGCTGAATTCCCAAAGCACAATTTCTCACTTCCCCTATGGAAGGAAACCCCTTTTCTCCTATCCTTCCTTCTTCCCAGTAGACGATTGGGAAAAGAACTCCTAAATCCACCTCTAGAAAAAGTTGAGGTCTTTTCCCATTTAAAAGTGACATTATGCACATTGTTGATAAAGGCAATTACCAAAAATAATCCATGCAGATAGCAATATCATTTAGACTTATATGCTGCCCCAGAGAGCTTTACAGGACTCTCTGGGCAGTTTACAGCGTAAAACAGAGGTGTCAAACTCATGTAGTCATGGTGGCATCATGTGAAGTATCATGATTTCCCCCCCTTCACTAAACCAGGCATAGGCGTGGACAGCATCTGGCCCATGGGCCGCACGTTTGACAGCCCTGGTGTAGAAGCATTATTTACACATTGCCCCCAACAATCTGGGTCTCTTACTTTACCAGTCTCAGAAGGATGGAAGGCTGAAACAACTTTGCGCCCCGTCAGGAACAAACTCTAGGCTGTGGGCAGAGTTTCCCTGCAATACTGCATTCTAACCATTGCACCACCAGGGCTCAGTGCTGACATTTAAACTCTTATTTTTAGCTTTTGCCTTTATGGATGCGATAGTCTTTTTTACCACAAGCAGAGATGAAATTGATTTTTGGAATATTTAGTCCTGTCAATCTTTCTCTTCCAAAGATTGATGTTTCTCAATGGCAGATGAGGATGTACAAACCTCATTCTTTAAGCATGAAAATCCCCTGATCAACTTAGTACCATATTCAATGCTCTTGAGTTCTGCACCTGGTGGACATCAATTGCTCCATATCAGAAAATGGAATCTTTGTGGTAGTTTGCAGTTGGGAATGCGGACTTGTTTGGAATCACTGAATTGTTCCAAAGAAATCCAAAGACCCGTGGCCTCCATAAAGTCTGGTTGAGGTTGCTGGAATTGTTCCAGAAGGTGCCATGGTAGGTTTAAATTTTCTGACCGTGGGGCAGGAGGATTCTAAAATGTGTGGGAGATCATTGTATTAGGTTTAGTTGTATTTTAATTAAATCAAATTTGGATCTTGACCTGACTCCACCCGGCTTATTCTGCCCCACATTCTTTGGGAATGACAGTCTTGGCACGATGTCCATGTTGTATTCATTTTGAGGAAGAGCTACTGCTCTGGTGCTGAGCCGCTCCAAGCACCTTTATCTCCAATCAGATTTCAAGCAGGTGCAATTCTAATGCAGGTAGTTCTCGACTTAGGAATTGAGCCCCAAAGTTTCTGTTGCTAAGCAAGACAGTTATTAAATGAATGTTGCCCCATTTTGCAACCTTTCTTGCCATAATTGTTGAGTGAATAATACAATTGTTAAGTGAATCTGGCTTCTTCATTGACTTTGCTTCCCAGATGGTTGCAAAAGGTGATGGCATGACCCTGGGATACTGCAACGAACATAAATATCCAAGCATCTGAATTTTGGTCATATGACCGTGGGGATGTTTCAATGGTCATAAGTGTGAAAAACGATCATTGAAAAAAACTTTTTTTCAATGCTGTTGTCACTTGGAAAGGTCACTAAATAAATTGTGTAAGTCAAGAACTAGCTGTATATATAGAAGCATTCATAGCTTCTAAGGGAAGGGAATTCTAGGGTTGTTAGGATCATGATTAAAATTTCTAATGTGATTATGTGAAGTGGGTATGGATGTGTTCTGACCAAGGCTTCCTGAGACAGAAACAGTCACATGCTGTTCCCAAAAACCTTCTTTTTTAATTTAAACAGCTGTGAATTATATGCATTCACAGCTCGTAATGAGTCTTAAACAGTTTATGAATAGTCCAACAGAAGTCTGCCACAATCTTTTTGGGATAAGGCTGATAAGCACCCACCTTTATCTCCCTTGAAATACAGCCAATGATTAAATTGCCAATTAGCTATACAAGGCCAAACGGAGCATAAAGTCAACACAGAGCTTCAGAGTTTAAACTGACCAAAACAAAGTTGCTTCCTGCAAAGGCTCATGTCCCTTTGCTCCTCCTTTATATCTTATGGGAGGGGCCAATCATCTCCAAGCCTTACTTCCAAATCACCCCTTTGTCTTAGCTGTTCTTGCCTTCTGGCAGCTCTGCGCAAGCGTGCAATGGGAGCCGGCTTCCTTTTTTCCTCTGCCTCGTTGATGTCAGATTCTGGAGGCTCCGGAGTCTGCACATAACTCTCAGATGGCCCTGGCCCCATCTCTGTGTCCGATGCAAATCCCTCGTCCAAGCCCTCCCCAGACTCCAGGACTGGCCCATGTTCCTCTCCACTGTCCAACTCTGCTGCCATTGATATATTGATATATATCAATAGCATTTAGACTTATATACTGCTTCCTAGTGCTTTATAGCCCAGGCTCTCTAAGCGGTTTACAGAGTCAGCATATTGCCACCAACAATCTGGGTTCTCATGTGTGTATACATACATACATATGTATAGATAGAGATTCAGAA
>BHFT01018189.1:0-63114 GCA_004320025.1 Laticauda laticaudata | reverse complement strand
CCCCCCCCCCCCCATGCAGCATCCCCAAGATCACATGATCAATAGTCAGATGCCTGGCAACTGACTCATATTTTCAGCGGTTGTAGTGTCCTGGGGTCATCTATTCCCCTATTGTGACCCTCTGGTAAGCAAATTCAATGGGGAAACCAGATTCCTCAATAACCACACTATTAACTTAACAACTGCAGTGATTCACTTAACAATTATGGCAACTAATGGGCTAATCAATGTTTTTACTTAAAAGAAATCTTAGGCTCAATTGTGATTATAAACCGAGGACTACATTTGGAAATATAAATGACACCCAATAATATAAAACTGTATCAACAGTTTAGTGTGGCCTTAGTAGAAAAGTGATCTGATTCTTTACTTGGAAGAAGAGTTAACCAGGTTACAGAACTAGCTCAGAGCTCTAGAAAATCTTAAAATAATTCTGACACAGAATTTAATTCAAAGTGAAAGCCATTCCTGAAAACCATGTCTTGATAGGTGGATTTGTACTCCATTCAAAATTTATGTTTTTTTTTAAACTTACAGTGTTCATAACTTTAATTTCATGGGATATTTAAAGCAGAACAGATTCTCAGTTTTGACTCAATCTTCGCAGCTTATAATTTTATGCGGTGGGTTTATGTTGCGTGGTCTTGTGATCCTTTCATCATAGAATAGAATAGATTTCTTTATTGGCCAAGTGTGATTGGACACATAAGGAATCTGTCTTGGTGAAAATGCTCTCAATGTACATAAAAGAAAAGATACATTCATCAAGAATCATGAGGTACAACATTTAACTATAGTCATAGGGTACAATGAGCAATCAAATCATACTAAGAAACAATTAATATAAATCATAAGGACACAAGCAACAAAGTCACAGTCATACAGTCATAACTGGGAGAAGATGGGTGAAAGGAATAATGAGATTAATAGTAATGGTACTGCAGACTTTGTAAATAGTTTGACAGTGTTAAGGGCAGTATTAATTTATTTAGCAGAGTGATGGCATTTGGAAGAATCATTCATAATTTATTTGGTATATCATAAAGCTCCAATTTCCTAATTTTTTAGATCCCTTGTTTATTCCTCCATGCTTTAATTTTTTTGACACTGTGTTCTATTTTCTATTTGTGCATGTCTAAACCCTTACTCCAAATAGTTAAATGAAGAAATCCAAAGATATAACCAGCAAGCTCTTTCAAGTTTTCCATTGGCTATCTCTGATACCCCAATGGATTAAATTATGAGGCTTGTATATAATTAGCTGGCCACTAATAAGTTCCAGGTGGTTTTGACTGCAGGATAATTGCAACATCGACTAATTACAGATAACATTTGCTTCGCTCAAACCAGGCTTGTTTGCATTTCATTTCCTAAATTAAGTAACTTAAAAATACTAATCACATATGACCATGATGGGCTTATCACGGCCCTGGTAAACTTATTACATCAAAACCATTACAGTGAAACTTTAACAAGATTCATAAAAGATACATTCTAACTGAAACTTTGTAACAAAATAATAGAACCCCATGGGTGCTCCTTCAATTTGTTCGTATTTTTGTCCAAGTTGTAGGTGAAGTATGTATGGATAGGCAGTGGTTGGTAAGATCTAGAATGTTTATATATATGGATCTTTGGTTATTCGGGTTTTCTCCCACATAAAATTGGAAGTATTTTGGCAAACAGACTCCCTCTGATGCCTCCAGTTCAAACACACCGCCACCAGGCACCCAGATGAAACCTGGCTTCCTAATAGATAATAGCCGTTATATATATATAACATATATATATATATGTTTTTTTAAGTTTTTGCGGGTACTTACATGTGTGCTGTTCAGCTTCCTTCGGGTATTATCCCACGTATTGTAGTGCTTTTTAAAGTTGTAGCAACGTTTCAGCAGAGTCTCATCTGCCATCATCAGGCCTTCTGTATTGAATTCTGTGTTTGAGCTGGAGGTATCACAGGGAGTCTGTTTGTGCTCAGGTGTTTGCCTGGTTTGTGGTGTGGAGATCTTTCATTTGAGAGTGCAGGCTTCCAAATGATTGACAGTTCTGGTGGAATCATCTCTTCTAATTCATGCTTTCAGGTCTTTTTTTCAATCTCTATGGCTTCTCTGATGATTCTGTGGCTGGGGTTTTTCTATAGTGGCTAGGGTTTTGGTGCCATTGAGAGTTGATGTTTGTGACCTGTGGTTTTCATGTGTTGGACTAGTGAGGAGGTGTGTTCCAGCTTTTTTTACTGCATTTTTGTGTTCATCTAGGCGGGACTTATTCTTCTATTGGTCTGTCCAATGTATGTGGCCGGGCATGATGCACAGGGAACTTCGTATATGCCCTTGGTTTTCCAGGTTTAATTTTGTCTTTGGGTTCCTCAGGTGGCTGCTATTTTTTTGTCTGTTTGAAGCAGTCTTGATTGATGCCTGTGTAGTATCTTAACTGATTTTGTCTGTAGTACCTCTTATGTAGGGCAGGACAGCTGTTCCACAGGTCTGTTGATCTTCTAGGTCTCTATTATGTCTTAGTGTGTTTTTTGTGGATCAAGCTGGTGAATTTTGTTTTTGTGGAATCCGTTGGCTGTCAGTACTTTAGTCAGGGTGCATGTTTCAGTCTTCATATATGTCCTTGTCTGCCAGGCATTTTGGTTCGGTGATTAGTGTTTTGCCACGGAATTTATCTGTGCTGGTGGGTGGTGGGATTGGGCGTTGAGTAGCGGTTTGGTGTGTTGTTTTCTTCTGGTATACAGTGTGTCCCAGTGGTCCATCTGTTCTTTTTGTAGATTAGTACATCGAGGAATGGTAGTTGTTTGTTTATTTCCGTTTCCATGGTGAACTTGATTTTGGTGGTGGTGCTGTTTAGATGTTGTTTGGAAATCATTTAGGTTTTCTTTTCCATGGGACCAAATCACAAATGTGTCATTGATGTACCTGAGCCATAGTTTGGGTTTGTGGGTGGCATTAGCCAGGGCTCTGCATTCGAATTCTTCCATGAACAGGTTTGCAATGAGGGTGACAGTGGTGATCCATAGGGGCTCCTTCAATTGCTTGTCCTACATAAGGGTACTTATATATATATATAATATGTATATATAATATATGTTTTTTTTAAGTTTTCGCGGGTACTTACATGTGTGCTGTTCAGATTCCTTCGGGTATTATCCACATCATTTGTAGTTGTGCTTTTAAAGTGTGTAGCAACATTCAGCAGAATCTCATCTGCCATCATCAGGCTTCTGTATTGAGTTTGTCTGATGATGGCAGATGGGATTCTGCTGAAACGTTGCTATAGCTTTAAAAGCACTACAATGATGTGGGATAATACCGAAGGAAGCTGAAACAGCATATATATATATATATATATATATATATAATAATATAATATATATATGTATGTATGTAATGTATGTATGTATGTATGTATGTATGTATATATATATATATATATATATAAAACATACTGTGTATTTTAAATGTACCAAGCAGAATTCGATTGAAGTTATGTACTAAATTGAATGTTATAATTTTAAGGCATAAATTGAAGTTTAAATAAGAGTTGAATGGATAAAATTAAAAGATATAAAGGTGTCATACTCCAATTAATAACCACAGGGGAAATTTTGTTTAATGAGAAAAGATAATATGAAATTGAAACAGGACAGACAAAAATATAAATATGATTGGAAAGACATGATATGAGATAATTAAAAAAAGTTGAGAAAACCAACAGAGGGGAAATTATGGAGAAATGTTTAAAATAGTAACAAGATATGGAATAGAACACAAGATCAATATGAAATTGAGTTTGTGTCTGTATGAAGAAGTGATAACCTGGGATCATGGTATTCTAAAAAAAAAAGATGTTTTATTTGTATTAGTTTTTGTGAAAACCCAAATAAATTTAATTTATATTAAAAAAAAAAAACATTAGGAGCCATCCGGGCAGAAATAGGATGGAGATGAAACCCAACAATGAACAAAAATTCAGCTCTCAAACGCCATCAGAAATATAACTTGAGAAAGAAAGCAAGTTCAAAATAACATCGCAGAAGAATTGAAGAGTAGTCCCTACTCAATTAGACCACAGGAATATGGAGTTCAGTATCCTGGTATCAACAATTCAGCCTAGTACCTCCCAGTTGTGTCAAACACCAGGGAAATCAGGAGGATCAGGCAGTTCAAATGTGTGTAAAGATTTATTGTAAGCTTAAGTTCTCTACAACAATCAAGGGAAATTAGCAGGAGCTAAGAATAGAAGGAATCCAAGCTGGGCTGGACTTAGATCTCTTGTGGGGATGCAGAGACTCATGACTGATGATGCATTTGACCCTGCCCTTGGGCTCAGCCCAGGTCATCTCCTACAGATAGTATACAAGAGGAAACAGGAACCCTTTCCAATAACTGGACTGGAGCACCTGGTCCTCAAAGATACAGTGCTGCCTGGGTTCCAGTCGACAATTGTGCACAGTAATAATTTCATTACCCTTTTTTGTAAGACAATATTCCTAATCTATTTACTTTCATCCTTAGCAGGATGAAAGTGAAAATCTTTTGTTGGAATTGAATCTTCCCCCTGGGTTTTTTTTAAAGATAATTTTATTAATTTTTTTATAATGAATGAAAGATAAAAACTAATTAAAAATTAAAATGGGATAAAGGTAAGGAAGAAAAAAGAAAGTCAAAAGTGCAGAATAAAAAAAGGACAAAAATATAAAGTAGCTTTTGATTATTATTTTTTACAGCAGTGATAATAAGTCTGTACAATTGTCTCTTATTCTATGGTTACCTTAATTTTTTTCCATAATCTATCTGATTCTCATAATCCAAACAATGTCATAAACTCATTATTCATTGAAAAAGTCTATGAGGGGTTTCTAGTCAGGAACAAATTTATCTAACAAATGTAGATAATGTCTTTTCTTTGATCCAAGCAGTCGACTTGGCCATCCCAACAAGTTCTGTCAGCATCCATTAGCATCAAATCTTTCTACCTTTGGGCATTTAATAATCTCACTGTAGTTCTGATGCATAAAAACAAAATTCTATAATGTTTTTCCAATAATTTCTCCATTAAAGGAAAGGTTCTGGTTTCATTTGTATGCTGATCTTTGCAGTCTTCTGATTTAGTATATGTATTTGAGTCCAGTATTTCCTGGGGTTTTTACATGTCCACCAATTTGCCCATCTGATGAGAAAACCTCAAAAAAACTTGTTAAGAGTTTCCCTCCTTTCTCCGAATTGAGGAGGTGGCATAGAGGATAAGATTACTTCCTTTTCTTGGAAGACCCATACTCTTGCATTTTAGTCACCCTTCCCATTTTAAGATTTTTAAACACAGTTTACCTCAATAGGCCTTGGACTGTGGTTACATTTTTATTGGCATCCATTTTGGAGGAAAGTTGATTTATTATCACTGCTGTTTTTATGTTCACCATTTCAATTTATGCCATTAAGATATTTATAATTTTAATTGCTGTAACCTGCCTGAGAGTCTTAGAATCTCAGGCAGGTTACAGCAAATAAATGATAAATTTTCCACTTGAGCTGCAAAAAAGGGATACAATAAATAAGTCCTCAACAAGTATGATCTCACATGGAAAGGCTCTAGTTCATAACATGACAAGCTAATCAAATCATAGTCACTGTTGGAGGAAAGCTGCATTAACTTATGGTGACAAAAAAATTCAGGAGTCACGTAGCAGCAAATAATTTTATTTAAAGGTACAAATTTTGACAAACTGCAGTTCATTTCAACAGATGCCTGCACAATGTCAATGCAAGCTCTAACCCATCTATATTATCAACTCTTTGAGGCAGTCCAGATGGGAAACCAAAACCATAAGTACTATTGCTACCTTTAATGTACTATTATGGTAGCAGAATCTTGCAAGTTTGAAAAACCCCTGCCCTGCCTATATGTCTTAAAGACGTAAGGAGGTCCTTTCTAAGATCCTTTCTCCATCTTCGTTCCTTCTGTGGGCAAGTTTTTTCTTGTCTGACTGTAGCCTTGGCTGTAGATCAGGAAGCAGATTCCTTAAGAATGACTCAAACTCTGCTCTATAGAGATGAGAAAGTGATCTGGCTGCAACATCTGTCGCCCCACTGATCTTAAGGTTGATTCATGTGTAGGTAGATGTCTCTTTTCTCCCTCACTGCTCCATGTACATCCCTCTAGAAGCTTCATGCTTGGTGGAGGAGAAAACCATCTTAGATAGAATGGGACTTCAGCCAAGGGTATATACAATAGCTGTACTCCCTTGCTAGAACTTCCAAAGAGGCTCAAGATCCATTTGTATGGTAGTCAAACTTTCTAGTAACAGAATCTTGAAAGCTTGACATAATTCCTCGTCTGTCTCTTGTGCCAAATTATGTCGGAGTGAGCATTTTTTCCCTCTCACGTTTTCTTCTTCTCCTTGGCTTAAATCAGTATTATGTAACTGTCATTGTATAGTTTCTCCAAGGTTCTTTATACAAGTGATGGCTAAGTTTCCCAAAAGATTAAATGCCATGTCCTCAATGAAGCTTCCTCCTGATCCCATTTTCTCTTAAAAATATGCCTTCCCCAATGGGATTTTAGGACCAATCATTCAGGTAATTGCAGCTTCCATATGTTCCCAGTACAACATGATTTAAGGCTGTAAGATCATTTGGCAGACAGGTGGCATTTATAAAAGCAAGAAAAATTGAACTCGGAATTTTCTATGGCACTCTGAAACTGACTAAACGGTTATGAAATTGACACATGAGATCTTCAGAAACTTTAATCATGTTATGAAAAGAAAGCCAGAGGAAAGTCCCTCCTTAGCACAATTCAGAAGCTATCTCAGAATGAATCTATTCACCCTTTCAATAGTCTAGCGTTGTTATATTTAACAGTTTTTAATATTCTGTACATGGCTTTCAAAATGACTGTCATGACTTTAACAGTATTTCTACAAGCCACAGAAGAAAAAATGGGTCCTAAGACAACATTTCCCTTGGTACTCATCATTAATTGGGTTCTGGGAAGCATGATGAGAATTAAAAATGATGAGTACCAAACAAATGTTTCTCATAAATAATAATATAGTGAAGTTACAAGGCAGCCAACACTGACAAGTTCTAGTTTGTGCATTGAGTAGCAAACAAATGATGAGTTCCTGGACAAAATTTTCATATGAAAATGTGTTGAGTGCCACATTCAATGAGTTTCAAAGCAGTTGAGTATCAAGGTATCATTATATTAGTTTTAAGCTACAGCTTCCAGGTATGTCTGACACAAACTGCTATTAATTTTTGGCAAGGATGCTTCTGCGTCTCCGAAGGAGCTCAAAAGTTAAAAATTGCCCCAGGGACTCTGGCTTTTCTTCATCATTCTGAGAGTATCTAGTTGTCTCTTCAAACTTTTATTATTATTATTATTATTATTATTATTATTATTATTATTATTATTATTGTTATTATTATTGTTATTATTATTNAATTATTATTATTATTATTATTATTATTATTATTATTATTATTATTATTATTATTGTTATTATTATTGTTATTATTATTACTACTACTACTACTACTACTACTACTACTACTACTACTATTACTATCATCTGCCTAAACTAGTCCCCGCAGTTGCAATGCAAGGTTTATCAGAAGTTGTTTGTCACTGCTTCCTTCCTCCGGCTGAAAGAGAATTATTGGCTGAAGATTACTTGGCTGGCTTTGGGCCTAAGATAAGACTAGAACTCTTGATCATCCAATTTCTGGTACCTCAACTACTATACCAAATTGGCTCTTTTCTCCATTCCCCTCCATGATGCAAAATCCCCATTTAAAAATATCTAATTAGCAACAAGTAATAAGACATAGGATTTCAAGTGGGCAAATGGGCAAATCGATAGATAGAGCAGTCAATAATCCTCAAACCGATTGAAAAGCCTTTATTCCCAAATTGTTTTGTAATCCATGCATTTAACCAACCTCCTCTACTTCTATCACTTCTCAACTATCTTTGGCTAAAATAAAGGAGGGAATAGTATTCCCTCAAAATGAAGTATTTATCAGCCAGGTATTCAGTGCTCTGTCTTTGGAGAACTGCAGCCTCAGATCATGAGCTCCATCCCTAATCCCTGTTTAGAGATGAACAACATGGAGAGTCTAAATAAGAAGAAACTGATTGCAAACATAAGCTACCAGGAGTTAGTTAGCTTCTGGAAGCTGGCCTAACTGTGACACAGGCACTGTGGACTTAAAATATATGATCTTACCAGGGCTATAGATTTCCCAGGTGGAAGGGGAAAAGCGAGGGGAGAAAGAGAGGGAGAAAATACACAATAAGCTCATTGTTCTGGAACAAAGGACAATGTGCGGGTTGCTCTGGTTGCAACCAGATGCTACAACAACAAGCTCTTTATGACCAAGGCGCAAGCTTTTGAGAAATGCGCCTTCAGCCTGGCCAATAAAAAATATATGTTAGTTAGGCTTCTCAGAACAGCTTGTATCTGGAAGGGAAATAACCCCACTTGATTACAATAAGTACAGCACATACCCACACCCACCCACCCACACACACCCACACACCTACACACACAGAAGTACTGTTGCCACGCCTTAAAGCTAAACCATTTCTTGATTATGTTTCCTGAAAATTAGGTAAGAGTCATTTCCCAGTTTTGATCCCTGCAGTTCTGCAAATCTGCCTGCAAAATTTTATCAAATTTTTATCAGGTAACATCATTATAAGTTGTATGACTTCCGTTCTGATCCTCTCCTCTTCTACAAAAAAACACACTGACAGAATTGGAAGGGACCCTGGAAATCTTCTACTTCAACCCCCTGTCCAAGCAGGAGATCTTATGAACGGGATGGTGAACCTATGGCATGCATGCCACAGTGGCAGGCAGAGCCATTTGTGCCGGCATGTGAGCTGCAGGCAAACTTATCTCAATGTGCATGCGTGCGCCTCACAGTTGATTTTTGGCTGGTTCAAGGCCTTTTTTGGCTTCCCAAAGGCTTGTGGAAGGCTTCTGCAGGCTTTGCGGGCCGAAAACTAGCCCCATTTTGTCACTTCCTGTTTTTCCGAAAATACCAGAAGTGAGGAAACAGGGCTATTTTTCGGCCTGCAAAGCCTGCAGACGCTTCCCTCAAGCCTCTGAGAGGCCGAAAAAGGCCTCAAACCAGCCGAAAATCAGCTGTGAGGTGCAGTGCAGGTAAGGGGGTGGTGGGGTAGGTGGGTGCGTGAGGATTGCACATGCATGCATAGGGGGCATGGGGCACGTGCATTGCCTTCTGGATGCTGGCACACGAGCACGAGCATGCAAGTGTGTGCACAATTTTGGGCATAGGAGCCCAAAAAGGTTAGCTGCCTTATATCATTCTGGAAAGTGGTTGTCCAATCTCCCCTTAAAAACCTCCAGTGATGGAGCACCCACAATTTCTGGAGGCAAACCGTTCCACTGGTTAATTGTTTCCACTGACAGGGAAATTCTCTTTTAGTTCTAGGTTGGATTTTTCCTTGGTAAGTTTCCATCCATTATTTCTTGTCCTGCCCTCAGGTCTTTTGCAGAATAGGTTGACCACTTCCTTTGACAGCCCCTCAAATATCGAAATACTTATATCGTGCCAGCCCCAGTCGTTGATGGAATTGACATGAATCAAATCACAGTAAGCCATAACACAGCACATTGGGGCATTGCAAGTGAAGTGAAAATTGCAATTACAGTGGTGGGGGAGTTTACACAGCCTTAAGGTTTAGAAGATCTGGAAATGAACTCTGCAGAGATTCTATGAATATATTTTATTGGTGTAGGAATCAAGCTGAATGCAGGGCTGTTTTGAACCTCTTTCTTACTATTTCTACTTTCTCAAGGCCAAGCAACAATTTCTGCCCAATTTCTGCTAAATTCTTCTGTGGCTGTATATGTGTAGGTGTGTTGTATGTAAGGAAAAAAAAAGAGAAATCAAGATAATCCCAAAGGTGTTTTTTTTAGAAGAAACTGCACTTTTTTTGTTTTTCCTTTAAGACATTGTCACTGTCTTTCAAGGAGCTTCTTCAGAGTCAGAACTGAAGAAGCTTCTTGGATGAGAAACAAAATGTCTTCAAGGAAAAAAACAAAGGAAGTCCAGTTTTCCTTTTGAAAAAAACACATTTGGGACAACAACCATGACCTGGAAGACTGAAAATCTCCATAGGCATTCATGATCATTAAACATGGAAGCAGCTTTTGGATGGTGCAATCATGCTGTCACCTTGACTTTTTAAACATTTCTTTGCCCTGTGGACATCCCTGCATTCTGTTTACACAGCATATTTAATCTGATCCAGTCAGCTAAGAATTCCAACAGCAGGATCAGTTTGGCCAATGTTAAACCTGGGTCAATGTCTTGGGGCAATTGGATGTTGTGCAAATGTGGCTCTTTTCAGAGATCCCTCCTGGAACACAAGCTTTGTTCTTTTCTAAACTGTACCACAGCATCATGATGGATGGACAAAAGAGGTGGAGCTTGTCCAATCATTTGACATAAACTGAAGGATGGTTCAAGGCTAATTCCAAAATAGATAAAGCTTTGGACAGGAATGTAAGCACACAATAGCGCATTCATCTCCACAAAGCAAATAAATACATTGCAACCATACATCAAGGCTGAGCCTGAATCAGGAAATCGTGATGATTTATTACTGTTTTATTTTTATTGCTTTCCTTCTTTTTGCAAACGAAATCTTAGAAATGAAAGTGAAAATCAGCTTAGTCCTGTTAACAGAAGTGGGAACCCTGTTGTTAAATGCAAAACATTCCCAAAATGTCTTCCCAGGAGACACCACAACAACATCACACCTGCCACAATATCCTTAATTAGATGTGGTAAATTATATCATTAGAGGATTTGCATCATCTGAGCAATGACGTGATAGGTATGACAACATCAGTTCCCCTTTGGGGCCCCCTGGATGTACATGAACATGCTCCAGACAAGTTCTGCCTCCACCCCCCCATTGCTCAAATGACATCACAAGGCCTGTGGCTACATAATTTGTCTTTGAGAGATTGGTCCAAATGTAATACAGATAATTCTCAATTTACAACAGTTCGTTCCGTGACTGTTCAAAGTTACAACAGTACTTATGATTGTTTTTCACACTGATGACCGTTGCAGCATCCCAGAGGTGGTATTCAGTAGGTTCTGACAGGTTCTGGAGAACCAGTAGTGGAAATTTTGAGAAGTTTGGAGAACCAGCAAATACCACCTCTGACTGGCCCTGCCAATCCCATCTATTTTCTGCCTCCTGAGTCCCCAGATGATTGGCTGGGTCTTCTTTTGTTGCCCTGCAGAGGAGAATGGAGCTGGAAAGCAGGTTAGTGGGGTGGGGAGGGANGAGGAGAATGGAGCTGGAAAGCAGGTTAGTGGGGTGGGGAGGGAAGGGGGATTTTGCAGTATCCTTCCCCTGCCACGCCCGCCAAGCCACGCCCACAGAACCAGTAGTAAAACAATTTGAATACCAATGCTACAACATCCCCATGGTCATGTGGTCAAGCTTCAACAGCTTGGCAACTGGTTCAGATTTATGACGGTTGCAAAATCCCGGGGTCACATGTCCCCCTTTTACAACAAGCAAAACCAAAGAGAAACTGGATTAACTTAACACCTGTGTCACTAATTTAACCACTGCAGTGATTCACTTAACAACTGTGGCAAAGAAGGTCATAAAATGGGGCAAAATTCACTTCACAAATGCCTTGGTTCGCAACCGAAACTCTGGCCTCCATTGTGGCCATAAGTCAAGCTGTTATGTGGACATTACAGGTAGTAAGACCACAACCTGCCTTGGTATAAGGAGAATATGACCTGCTCTGGTATACATCTCATCCCAGTAAATCAAGTAAATCAAGCCCTATTCAGGTTGCAGAAGCTTTTAACGGCAATCTTCAAACTCACTGGGACTTTCCCCAATTGGTGCATCAGCAAGAACAGGATCATCTTGCAAAACAGGAGGCTGTTCCAGGGCTGGGCTGCTGGGGGTTTGCAGGGGTTCGGGAGAGCCCCTAACTAAAATTCTGTGCAGTTCGGAGAACCTTCCAAATCGCACTCCTGGCTGGCCCCACCCATCCCACCCCACCTCTCCCAGGAGTCCCCATGCGGCCCGTTCTGGATGCAGGTAAGTGCAGGGTCCACACGGAGACTCGGGGAGGGTGAAAAACAGGCCTCCAGAAGTCCAGAAATGGGCCCGTTTCCAGCTTCCAGAGAGTCTCTGGAGCCCAGGGAAGCCATTTTTGCCCTCCCGGAAGCTCAAGGAAAGCCTCCGGAGCCTGGGGAGGGCAACCTCCCCCCCCCCCCCCCCCCNNCCCCCCCCCCCCCCGCTATGATGCAGGAGGCTGATTAGGCCACGCTCACCCAGCAACCAGGCAGACAACCCTTTGCTAACATTTTTGAAGCCCACTCCTGGGCTGTTCCACAGCTTGTGTACATGGTTTGATCTTCTGCCTGATGCCCACTTTGCTTACTTGGTTCACTCTGTAGAGCAGCTCTTAGCAAAATGAAGTAGAGCCACAGCACTAGAAGACCGCAGGCTCAGAGTCGTGATGATGCAGTGCGTTTCACACACACACACACACACACACACACACACACAATTTTTAATTTGATAAAAGCATCCCTGACCAATTGAATTCCAGCTTTCCAATTAATTGATGAGCTACTGCTTCATTTTTTGACTTAAACCAGAGCTAGAGGAATGTGGCAGTCTATGTGTGATGGAACGAGCACCTGCAGCAATAGAGATGGAGGATTTGGCCAAGAGAGCTTTCCCAGAAAGAGACCTGGATTAAGAGACTGCGCAGTTCCAAGCTGGATGGGAGAATTCAGGGAAGCCATAACCTACAATCTCTCTGGAGACATCTAGTAGCTCTGAAAGCTGTAGCTTTAGTTTGGCAAGATTCTGTCTGTTAGATGCAAGCAAATAAAAGATTTCAGCTGGAGTTTATTGTCTCATTTCTGGGATAAGATCTGACACCAGTCAGCAAAGAACATGGAATTAGAAATTAGAAACTGACATGAGGACTTTGTAAGTAAGATTCCTCCCCCCCCCCCATCTTTTCTGAAAGGTTCAAATCCTTCTTGGATTCAAATTAAAGTAAAGGTTCAAATTACTTCTTTTTCTGTTCAATTCTATGAAAATGTTAAGCACTGCGATTAAGACTTCCTGTTGTTCAACATGCTGTTCAAAATGTCTGCCTTCTCCAAGGGCAAGTTCAGGTATTCTCCTAAACCAGGATTTATTTAATCTTGGCTTACAGAAGGCACCATCCACTGAACCAAGATAAAACCAGTAAAGGCCTCTTATTGTTTTGAATGGTTTGGAAGTTGAAGCATGTTCCTTAGCAGTCGGGGGAAATGATATATAAACTGGGAACGACAGATAGGTTATTACCAGAAATTATTTTTTAAAAGGATGTGGTCAAGCACTTCCCATAAAAAATATTGTGGTTTTACACGACAAGTACTCAGGAAACCTTTTCTCTAGGTTGAGGTTGATTGCAGCTGAGCTCATGAATGTATGTGCATAATTTACTTGGCATAAATGTTGATCTCTCGATCTCTCTCTCTCTCTCTCTCCCTCTCTCTCTCTCTCACTCAGTCACAGAGAGACAAATCTATCTTTGCCATCCAGTAATACAGCTCAATATTTTACATCTGCTATCACAGTGTTATCAATGAGGTACAACATAAAATGTTTTATATGGAAGGAACAAACAGTCTATAAAAGCTTTTGATCCGGTTAAATCATTAAGGCATAGCTTAGGATAATAATGAACAAGTTTTGCAGTTATCAAACAAAGTGACAGTTGAAAAAGCAAAAAAAAAAAAAAGGAATTGTAAAAAGAGCAGAAAGCCTACATGGCATAGGAATATTGTGCTTACATATGAATACCAGCTTAACTACTTTTTCATTGTCAAACCAAATTACTCTAAATTTCCATTTTTTCCCCTTCTCTTTTTTGCAATCTAGTTCTCCAGCAATTTAAATCCGTATACATATTAGGCAAACGGCTTCTGAAAATATGTGTATTTATGAAAATGACACATGAAAAAGCATTACACTATGGGAGTTTTTTTGCGAAAATGCCAAGAGTCGTATTGGAAACAAACTTGAGATTATTGCAAATTAAAGGGGTATGATTAAAGGGGTGGTGTAGAGCAGTGGTCCCCAACCTTTTTTGTACCAGGGACCGGTTTCACGATTATTCATTCTTCCATGCAGTGGTACCTGTGTAACGTGAGACTCCACTGCCATCGGGACGGCTGTTCGTTCAAAGCCGCCCCCCCCCTCGATGAAACTAAGGCGTGAGGATTCCTTCAGCACCCAAATGCCGTTTTCCAACCAAAAACCCAGAAGCAACTGAAAACCTGGAAGCTGAAACAAGATGGTGGTGCCCAAGCTTTGCGGCCCGGTACAAAATGATCCACGGACCACTATCGGTCTGGGGACCAGTGGTTGGGGACCCCTGGTGTAGAGAATAAAGAGATACAGCAGAAGTGCAGACAGAGTTGGAAGGCAAAGTAAAATGTGTCATCAGTTTGGAATCGTTGCATTGACCTAAGAGACCCAAGTCCATCCCCCTGTGAATTCCATTAAGGAATTACTTACTTAGCACCAGTTTAGCTCTGACTATTAGTTCTTCAGATTCCTTTGTATAGGGAGTAGTAATAAACTCTGCTGTGCTTTGTGCTCAGTGAATGTTCCCGGATATTTGCACCTGACATAAGGTTGGATGTGATGGAGAAAGGAAGTAAAACAAGAACGTAATGACAACAGATATTTGCTTTGAGTCCAAATGAGGGGGGATTTTATGAAAACAACTAAGATTATAAAAAAAAAAAACCTCAATTCACATGAACATAAAAGAGAGAGGAGAGGAAGCACAGTCCAATTTGCAAGATTCTGTCATTATACTTAATCACTGTGGTCATTATTAGTCTTTCATGGGGTGCCTTTCAAGCGCTGCCCGGCCTCTTAAGGTTTGATCAATGGAAAATGGTCCACAGGTCATGCTCTGCAGATTCTCTCATTATATTCCTAGTTAAAAATTGGAGCCTGGGAGCATTTATCTGGAAATAAAGTTGATGCTGAAAGCAGGCAGTTTGCTTTGCTGCCTATGGGCACAATATTGCATGCTCTCCAGTTTAAAGGCTTCCTAGACAAATCCTTGTGTGTCCAATTACATTTGGCCAACACAGAATTCCTCTCTGTTCTATTCTGTTCTGCTCTGTTCTATTCCATTCCATTCCATTCCAATCCATTCTTCCATAATTCTATTCCATTCCATTCCATTCCATTCCATTCTATTCCTATTTCTAACCTAATCTAACATAACATAACATAACCTCTCCTAACCCTACCCTACCCTATCCTACATCCTATCCTATCCTGTCCTGTCCTATCCTAGACAAGGTTTGGTTACAAAGAAAACTCTCAAGCTTCCATTCCTAGAGACGATCTATAGAAGATATCATAACTATCAACATCACATGGAATAAAGGCCCGGTCCCACTGCACTTACGGATGCAAAGAGGATGTAAAACGTTAAAAAAAGCTTGCCATCCATTGGACAACACTATGCATCCGTTGTGTACTCACTGCATACATGTTTCATACACTCTATCCGTCGAGCATCCGTCCACTGTGATTTCATCCGCACAAGAAGTTTGAGTGCACAAAACTTTGTGAACGGATAACTTTCCGCCGTGTACGATATATAATCGCGACATCCGAGCAACAAACGTTCTATGTCCGTTTATCATCTGTTAACGTCCATGTATCTTCTCTGCATCCTCTGGGCATCCTAGCAACTCACATCCGCTGCAGCTGAAAATGGAAAGAGGGAGGAAACAAAAGGTACACGGAACGTCTACACAGCGTTAGTAGCACGGAAATAGAAAGGATGCACAGTGAACGGTTTGCATCCGATATACATCCGCGCAGCATCCCCTTTCTTTCCTTTAGGCGTATGTGATGCATCCACTTCATCCGCTATGCGTCCGCTTCGCAATTCTCCCCCGGAACCCCTTTGGAGGTGTCATCCGCTTCCATCCGCTTCCATCTGCTAGGCTTCCTATGAACATCCGTTTAACATCCCCGCTACATACTACCCACGTCCGTTCTTTTCCATTCTTTTCCGTTCTGTTTTAGCAAATTTTCACCACTTTTTGGAGCGGATGACAACAGATGGAGCCACCCCCGAAATTTTGCTCATCCGCTGTGTCCTTTATGCATACGTTTTGCGTCCGTCGGCCAGTGGGACCGGGCCTTAAATGAGTTTGTAGCATAGAAATGATGAAAAGGAGGGGAAAACTGTTCAGTTGATTCTGAATAATATCACAACAGGCACACCGGCACACACCAATTCTATCTGGGGAACAGCGGGATTGGAATTACTATTCTGTGCAAATGTGTTTTCATTTGCACATTGGAATGCAAACATTACTTTAACCTGCAAAGAGCTAGATTCCCAAGGACAGCATGTCAAAATGAGATTGCATTGATTCACCTCCTGCTTGTGTGAAATTGTGAGGAGACTGAGAAAGAAATGGAAGGGAAAGACGGATGGGGAGTCTTCTGTTTGCAACTTTGTTTGCAATTCTGATCGGTGATCAAAATTTAAAAAACATTCAGAATAACAGAGTTGGAAGGGACCTTGGAGGTCTTCTAGTCCAACCCCTTGCTTAGGCAGGAGACCTTATATCATTTCAGGCAAATGGTTGTCCAATCGCTATTTAAAAACCTCCAGTGTTGGAGTATTCATAACCTTTGTAGGCAAGTTGTTCCACTGGTTAATTGTTCTCACTGTCAGGAAATTTCTCCTTAGTTCTAGATTGTTTCTCTCCTTGATTAGTTTCCATCCACTGCTTGCTTTTAGTCTTGCCTTCTGGTACTATGGAGAATAGGTTGAACCCCCTCTTCTTTATGGCAGCCCTGAGATATTGGAACACTGCTACCATGTCATCCCTTCTTTTCATTAAATTAGATATACCTAATTCCTGCAACTATTCCTCATATGTTTTAGCCTTATTTTTGTTGCTCTTCTCTACACTCTTTCTAGAATATCAGTGTCCTACATAGAATGGAATGGAACGGAACAGAACAGAACAGAACAGTTTAGTTGGAAAGGACCTTGAAGGTCTTCCAATCCAACCCTCTGCTTAGGCAGGAAACCTTATACACCCATGTTGGAGAACCTATGCCACGCATGCTGGAAGTGGCATGCAGAACAATTTCCCCTCAGTACATGAGAGGTCGCATGCACCACCACCCAACAACTCATTGTCAGGTGTCTGGCATGCATGTGCAGGGGAGTGGAGGGGGTGCGCAGGAGATGCACATGCATGCTCAGGGATGCACTGCGTGCAAGGGGGGATTGCACACACATGCACAGATGCAGCGCACAAGGGGGAATTGCATATACATGAACAGGGGGCCTGGGGGGCCAGCACACATTGCCTTCTGGGTGCTGGCATGAAAGTGCGCACACAATTATCAGCACAGGAGCCGAAAAAGTTTAGCCATCACTGCAAAACACCATTTCAGACAAATGGTTGTCCAATCTCTTCTTAAAAGCTTCCAGTGTTGGAGCATTCACAACTTCTGGAGGCAAATTGTCCCACTGATTAACTGTTGTGTCAGGAAATTTCTTCTTAGTTCTAGGTTGCTTCTCTCCTTGATTTATATCACGGCAACCAAAACTGGATGCAGTATTCCAAGTGTGGCCTTAATCAAGGCCTATTCATATCCATAGAGAGTCCATTGGCATTTTATTTCATAAACCCCAACTCAATCCAAGTGGAGAGAAATCTAAGAATAAGCATCTGAAGCTGACCTCTGCAATAAGAAACTTGCTCTAATTGAGGCAAGGAAATGCTTTTAAGTTTGTAAGCACTGAAAATACTTTCCAGAAATCTATCTAGTCTGCACTTCCTAGATCTTGCCAGGAACTGCAGAACTTAACTCCACCCTTGTAACCCTGGGGAAAACGCCTCTGAATTAATTCAATTGACATGTAGCTGGCTGACATCAGTGCCAGCCAGAGTTACATTAACCTAGTTACATTACCTTAGTAGCCTTGGATGGCCGTAAGTGTGAAGACCAAGTTGTGAGTCACTTTTGTCCAGCGCCATGGTAACGTCAAACTGTTGCTAAAGGAGTTGTTGTACATTGTGGACTACCCAGATACAAGAGCCATACCACAAATGTGTGGTACTGGTTATGTGGCAAGGAAAGAACTGTGCAGATGAGAAGACACTGAGATTGGTCTTTTGTTTGAGCCCAGTATTCACCCAAGATCAATGCAAAGACTTGTTTTCAATTCCCAAAGAACAGGGCAATTTCAGACGTTAAGACAGGCCAATGACATTAAAAAAAAAACAACAACTGAGAATATTTCTGAACATTAGAGCAATGAAAATGAAAAAGCAGCTCCATTCTCTTTAGACAACCATAATCAATCACTTCTACCTTGGTCTCAAATGACCCAGAGGACTGAAGTTTAAAAGGCTGCTGAAATGTGTCTCACAGAAAACATTGGGAAAATATCTTCCTAATGAATCACGTTGCAATTGTCAACCTGAGAGGATTATGAACAGAAAATTAGTTCTGTTAAATGCCAGCAACCTTGAACAAACATAATGGTTATCTTCACCAGGCCATTCCAATTACAAACACAAAGAACAATTGCATTTTTAGAAATTTTTCATTCCTTACCCAAGCAGTTTCCATATCCTGCCAGAGATATCTGCAAAACCCTTCCAAGTCTAAAAAGAGGTCTGTTGCAAATTTTTAAGGTCTAAATCATGTTTTTCTTTTTTTTCCTTGTGAGTCACAAAATACCCATTCTTCTGCTCAGCAATAGGCATTCTTTTCCAAGTCTCTTAAAAGAGACTTAAGCAGCAGAACGAAAAATGCTGATTGTAGTATGTTCGGAGACAATGGAATTTGGTGGCTGCTACCCTGAATCCTGCCATTTCTAGAGCAGATCTACAGTAATCTCCAAGCCAAATACCACCCTGCAAGCTATGTTGCACACTTCATGGGTAACTTAATAAATCCAAGATTGTATTTGTGATGGAAAGCCTCAGGTTAAGGAGGCATCTCCAGACCAGTGAAAACTTACCCACAGTAAAAGGTACCTACCACCTATGCATTGTAGTTTATTGATACATTTTAATCTGCAAAGGCCTAGTGATCTGGGAGCACCTCAAGAGTCTGGTCTGATCCAGATAGTGCCACATTTTATTTTATTTTTATTTTTCATAGCACAATGGATGTGCTTCTGAGATCCCACAAGCAGGATGCAAGGACAACAGTGTTCTCCGATTGTCACTTCCCAACTAACTGCATTTCAAAGGCACTAAGCTTGCTTGTCATAGCCCTCCACGTTCCAAAAGGTTACCCTTCCAAACCATTAAGGACAAATCACCCTTTTTCTTATTAATGTAATCCAAGCAATTTAGCCGGTGTTCTGTTCTTTATCTGTTTACAGCAATAGACAGAATCTTGCCAGACTAAATTCTTACTTCTCAGCCCTAATGGATACTGTATAATCTGGGAGATTCTCCGAAGTGGCCATCCTTACTCTCTTCCTCTGCTTCCTATCCAGCTCTGGGCTGGCCTGCCTCTTATCTTGCTTCCTTTTTTTGAATATCCTGCCTCTTTCTTTGGAAACTGCACTTCCTTTGTAATCTATCACACCAGCTCCCTCTCTCACAAACCCACCATGAGTCAGTCGGGGGGGGGGGGGGNGGGGGGGGGGGGGGGAGTGCTAAGATGGGAACTTCTTAGATTTTGGAGCAGACACAGTGAGTTCTCAACTAGATTTGAAATTCCTAGATGTCTAGAAATGGAAATGTTTAGACACCTGCCGAAACCCTATAACCCAGAGGATCCAACATAAATCCTACCAGGGAGTTCTTATTCCACCATAGCCAACATAAAAGCATCATGCTGACAGTCCACTGAAATCAGATATCAACTCCAGTTGCATTGAGGTCCCAACTGCAGATATTCTTTGTTCGTTTCCATGTCTCCTAAAAATGCCAGCCTACCTCCTAAGATATACCTATAAATGCCCACTGCACAGAAAGAAAGTGGGTGAAGGTAAAGTTGCATAGACAGTGTTTATGAGCTAAAGATTGGAAATATCAATCAGCAACTTCTTTAGGAGAAAAAAAAAGAGGCTGGAGGATTAATGTTGATCAACCTCAGAATCAACCTCAAAATCTAAAATCAGCAAATGCCAAAGAGATGATTCATTTTCACAGGAACTAGTATGATTTCTAGTGAACTATGTGAACTGGGGAGAGGAGAAAGAAAGTTGTCCTTGTTTTCTAGTTGTATTAAGTGTGCAATGGCCAAAACAATATACCAATTCGCAAATGCATCATAGTACAACTTAGTTCACTGTATTGGAAGGGGGGGATTGTCTTGTACATTATGGGAGCTGGAAAAAGCAGAATCAGATTATCCAAATCCTCTTTTCAAAATTACCTTGGTAAAATATCAGACAAAATTCTGATTTAGGACAAAGTTAACCCAAAATGGGAAAATGAATCTCCCCCAAACTTACAAAGAAAGAAAGAAAGAAAGAAAGAAAGAAAGAAAGAAAGAAAGAAAGAAAGAAAGAAAAAGAAAAAAAGAAAGAATCTTTCTTTCTTTCTTTCTTTCCTTTCCTTCCTTCCTTCCTTTCTTTCATTTTCATATAACTACCCATCCTAGCAACTGATTCTGGGAGGTGAGCAATCATAAAATGAATGAAAACCTTTACAAGGAAGGCTCACCATTCCATACCACACCACACCATTTCACCTTTCTTTCTTTACTTGATTGTCACTGCACCTCACACAATGAAGTTAAATGACATCTTCAGTGTATATTATACAAAAATAAAACCAAAAACACACATCCTCCCATTCCATACAATTAAAATGACAACTCCTGATATTGCATTAGTATTGCACCATGCAGTAGAATTTGACATAATTACTGTTCTGGGATAGAAGCTGTTCACACTTCATACCTATGTAGAGTGAAGAATCCTTCCGCTTCACATGGTCATCAATGTAGGAGACTCCCAAAGGTTGCACAGGAGTTGCCCCAATCCCCAGAAGGACTTGTGCTCCAATGAGAAGCAAATACATCATGTTCGTAGCAGTCCTGTTCCTGCAGATGCGATCAGGATCTGATCCCTCATCACTAGTGGACCCGTTGGTTATGCAGACATCCCTCCCTTCAGCCCTCCATCGGATCTCTCCGGATTCATACTCGTACTGATGGGTGAGGAATTCTGGCAGAGCTGAGAGAAGGGCTCCCAAAGCCATAATGATCCCTCCGCATCCTATCAAACGCGGCCGGTGTCCCCGGGCACCAAAGTAGCTCACAAAAAGGATGAGGACCAAGTTGCCGATCTCAAAGCTGCTGGCAATCACACCAACGTCAGCACTCTGGAGGTTGAACCGCCGTTCCAAGGTGGTCAAGACGCTCACCTGCAAGGAAAGAGAGCAAGAAATGAGAGGTGGTTTGCTTCAAAGCAGGGCATCCTTACAATAGGGAATCATTTCTCCGATAACCAGAGATGGTATATTCAAGCCAGTTCTGACCGGTTCTGGAGAACTGGTAGCGGAAATTTTGAGTAGTTTTGGAGAACCAGCAAATACTTCCTCTGACTGGCCCTGCTAACCCCCTCTATTCTCTGCCTCCCATTGAGTCCCAGCAGATTGGCTTTTTGTTGCCCTGCTGTCCTCTTACCTCGACCTTTCGTCCAATCACCCCACCCCTCCCTTACCCCTAAAACGTCAATCCTTCCCCTGCCATCCCCATCAAGCCACACCCACCAAGCCACACCATGCCCACTTGGCTTGAATTCAGAGGGACACCAATAGCTCCTTTTTGAAAGAGCTTATACACAAGGTCTAATCCAGCGAAAAGGAGGACAGGTGGGATATGATAGCAGTGTTCCAATATTTGAGGGGCTGCCATAAGGAAGAGGGGGTCAAGCTATTCTCCAAAGCACCTGAAGACAGGACAAGAAGCAATGATGGGAACTAATCAAGGAGAGAAGCAACCTAGAGTTAAAGAGGAATTTCCTAACAGCAAGAACCAATGGAACAGGTTGCCTTCAGAAGTTGTGGGTGCTCCACCACTGGAAGCTTTTAAGTAGAGATTGGACAGCCATTTATCCAGAATGGTACAGGGTCTCCTGCTTATGCAGCGGGTTGGACTAGAAGTCCTCCAAGCTCCCTTCCACCTCTGTTATTCTGTTAAGGGCAGACTTTGCACAATACATGTCACCCAATTTTAGCCAACTGGATCATTTTCTAGCTTTCTACAATACAACAAATCATAACTGTATCAAACAGGTTTGGATCATGAAAATTGCAAAGCAAAGGAAGGAAGGAAAGTATGCTGTGTGAATACAGCCACTAGATTTGAACTAAACTGGTAAAAGTGTGTTGTGAGAATGCAGGAGAGAGACAGAAACAGAGAAACCAAGACAGAGACAGAGAGAGACAGAGACAGAGAGTGTGTGTAAAGGAGATTATTTTTTTGATCTCCCTTAAACATTCCAAAGCAAACCTAACCTCTTTTTCTTTTCCATTTCAAAAATTCACAAATTCACTGAAGACTTTGCTGTCTCTGGAGAAAATCAGAAATAGGCAGGACTGGAGGCAATTGCAAAGTTTTCTAATATGCACCCTTCAAAGCAAAAGATGCCCTGAAGCCAACTTCTAAGAGGCTCTGACAGCATTTGTTATCCCACAACTTCTCCCAGGGTACCTGAAGATGCAGAGAGGGATAGGAAGTTCATTGGGTGGGGAAAGAATGTGTGCACTTGGGGGAAAATACCAAGATGGTTCACCAATCTGGTGCAAAAAGATCATTCTCAGGGCAGTGGTGAATAACAGTTGTTCTCTGCAACTGTTGTCCCTTTGCCTAAATTCTACCTGTCCCAAGGGTGCTTTTTTTCAAAAAACAAAATGTTTTTCTCTTGAAAACATTTCACTTCTCATCCAAGAGAAGCAAAAAGTCTGCAAGGAAGAAGAAAAATGTCTTTTGAAAAAATGTCTTTTGAAATGTCACTGGAGGCTTTCAAGAAGAGACTGGACTGCCATTTGTCAGAAATAGTGTAGGGTCTCCTGCTTGGGTGGGAAGGGTTGGCCTGGATGACCTGCAAAGTCCTTTCCAACTCTGTTAATCTGTCATATGTCATCAGTCCTCTTGTTTGAAGAACTGAAGAAACTTCTTGGATGAGAAGCAAGGAAAAAGGGAAATACCTTCTTGCTCTTCAGAGCTGAAGAAGCTTCTTGGAGTGAGAAACCTTAGGTTTTGTTTTTGTTTTAAATCCAAATCAATAATATAGACCTGTTACACAAGAAGGTTGTGGCAAACCAGTTTGCTATTGACATAAAATGCTTCTCCATCTTTTGGGCAACACCTTTTTCAAAAATGGCCCATTCCTATCAGATAAGCCGCAAGTGCTGAGAATGCTAACCTTGCTGCTGTCCTGAGGGATGTCCATTTATGGCCTGGAATCTGCTCTGCATTGCAGTGATAAACTGCTGTAAAAAAGGTGGCTAAGCAACACAAAAGAAGCAACCACTTGTGCTTTAGTCCCACAAATAGGCAGAGCTCTTCAAAACGGGGATGGAACAACTTGCCACACCACAGCCAACTTGCTGTGGCCAACTCACTGCAGGACAATTTAAGAATTCTATTTCATTATTTAAAACAAAAATTATCTTATTTTTTGCCATTCACATTTCATTCTGTCCCTCTTTTGGCATCTTTTCTTTAAGGATTCTATTCCATTATTTCTTTGATATTGGTGTCATTCTTGTCCCCAGCAAGTTGGCCATGGCGAGTTCGTCATGGCGATTTGGCCAGAGCGAATTGTCATAGAACCTAGTTCCCAGCAGGCAAGCCATGGATGCAGTTGTCTGTACATGCACAGGTGTTCTCCTCCTTAGGAAATGGAGTTCAAGGGAGGGTCCTAAGCATACATCTTCTTGGATGAATATTTCCTAAAGAGCCATTGCAGGATGCAGTGTGGTTGAGCAGCTGCCAAGAGTGTCCTCTTCTCTTCCCTTACCCCCATCCTCCAGACCAGGAAGGAGAAGCAAACCAGGCTGCAAGGCCAACTGAATCTCCAGAAGAAGAAGAAAGTCAATACTTCTAAAATAAGCAAAAGGGTATTGTATGAAAGCAAACTTAAAATAGTTATCCAAAACCTGAGTATCATAGAACAATGGCCTTATCTTACAAAAAGATAAATGCTAGGGTAACAAAATCAACCCTGACTGTACTTTGGAAGGACAGATACTGAAGTTGAAGGTCAAATATTTTGGCCACCAAATGAAAAGAGAGGATTCATGGGAAAAGACTCTGATGTTGGGAAGGATGGAAGGAAAAAGGAGAAGGGGATGGCAGAGGACAAGATGGTTAGATAGGGGCGTCAACACAATGAACATGAATTTAGGCAAATTCTGAGAGACAATGGAGGACAGGGAAGCCTAGCATGCTGTCTTCCATGAAGACATGAAGAGTCGGATATGACTTAGCAATTGAACAACAAAAGATGCTAGGGAATAACCTGCAATTAATGCTGAAACCAGTTACCAGCATCAAATGAGACAATGAAGAGTACTTTGCAGGTATCTCAAAGCTTAATGCTACTTCTGTGGTCCTCAATATCCTTCTGCTACATCTGTGACTGTTGGTTTTCGCTTCAGAATGAAACCAGGTGGCCATTTCCAGACTAAATAGCTACAGGCTGATCTGTCTTGGTCAATTAGGCAAGCCCCTTGCCTTTTTAGACCAGAGAAGCACAAGAATATCATATCAACCAGAATTTGTCCAAAAGGTGCTTTTTCAAAAGGCAACTGGACTTCTTTTGTTTTTTTCTCTTGAAGACATTTCATTTCTCATCTGAGCAGCTTCTTCAGTTCTAACTGAATGGTGGGTTTATATCTAAGAAACTTCTCACCCAAGAAGCATCTTCAGAATGAAAGATGCTCCTTAGATGAGAAGTGAAACGTCTTCAGGAGAAAAAAGGACAATGAAGAAAGTTCAGCTGCCTTTTGAAAAAGTACCTTTGGGTGATGAATAATATGAATATAGAGCATGGAAATCCAAAAGTATAATATTGTTATTAATATTTACAATTGGTTTTGTATATAAATGCTTTGGAAATAAATATAAGATTTATTATGTAATAGAGAAAGAATACCATGTGGAATCCGATTGGGTGAAAAAGAAATATATGCATATTTAATAGTAAATAGGATATCATTGTGGTTAATATAGGATGTAGTAACTAAAAATGGCCATATCGATATGTGTTTTTTTCTATTTTTTAATTTGTTATATATTTATAATTAATGGAATAAAGAGGGGAGAATATATAAAATAAAAATAGGTTTCCAGATTGCAAGATTGAATTGACAATGAAAGGGGATCAATATACGATAACATATTTTAGGATGAAACTTTTTTCTGTCTGGAAATGATGAATGAAATAACATGAAGTGATAAAACATCTTAAAAGAAAAATGGAATAGGTAATGATATGATATGAAACTGGATAAGGAAGCTGAAAATGTAATTATGATTATGTATCTATGTTAAAACCTGGAATCACATTGTTCACTCAAAGAGATGTTTAAAGAATAAAAATAAATGAATACATTTGGAAAAAAGAAAAGAAAAAGCAATCATGACCTGGATAACTGAGAATCTCCATAGACAATTAGAATGTTGTGGTCTTGAGTTGCCTATAGTTTGGTTTCCCATTTAAAGATGGAAAAGCGCTGGTTGGAATTCTTGCATTGTAACCTAAACCTTGGCTCTAATAAGTATTACTAAACAGACCTCTGGGAAATTTGATCTTTGGACTCACTCGATTGCTAAGAGAGAAGGCTGTTAATGCCCAGCACGTGGCAGATGGAAAGCTAGCAAGATGTGTCTACTGATTAGAAAGAGCCATGACAATGGAGCCCAGGATACAAAAGAGGGGTTCTTGAAAGGAAGGCAGACATAGGACAAAGCATTCTAGGGCTTTAAACAGTGTAAACAAGCCATCTGAAAAAGAAGGCTTTGTGCAAACATCAAGGGCTGTTACACTGTTGTGTACATCGCAAAGGAACTGGGGCCAGATGACAAAAGGGGTTGCACCTGGCCTTGTAAGCCCACAAATGAATCATTTTCAGAACATTGTGAATTTGCTGGAAAGTTTTCCTGTCGCTCTTAATGGAGGGAGCTTTAATGCAGCATGTTATCTGGCTTATGTTTTGTTGAATCTGCTTTTAAAAAGAAATCATTTAAAAGTACAAAGCTTCTTGGGTGAGAAGTGAAACATTTTCAAGGGAAAAAACAAGAAAGTCCAGTTGCCTTTTGGAAAAGCGTATTTGGGACAACCATGACCTGGATGATTGGGAATCTTCACAGACGTTAAGGGCAAATGAAATCAGAGATTCACATGGAGGTTATTTAGTCTGGAATACTTGAAGATGAATTTGGAGGCTACAAAGGGAGGGAATGAGCTGAACTACCACCACGATACAATTTTCAGACTACCCAGCCAGGCAGTCCTGCAAGGAAAGTGTATGCATTTTCAAATACTTCCAGGTATACTGGTCAAAATAATATCCAGTGAATCTCTGAATTAATTGGCTTCTAGTCTACCTAGAAAAAATAGTCTTAAGATCTTGTGATATGTGATGGAAACAAAAGCTGGACTTTTATTATTTATTGATCTTTTTAGCAAATGGTAACTATTTGCTAAACTATTTAGAAAGGTCATGCAATCACTGATATACAAGATGAATAAAGGATATTACACATACAAACACAAATATCAATTTAAGTAGAGGCACTGGCAAATACACACACACACACACAATATGTAGACAGGACAACACATGAGATAAAAGTATTAAATTAAGAGTAAAAACCATGATAAAATCATGTCATCATATGACGTCACAGAGTTACAACAGGATAAATGTTGTAATTCGATATCTAAGGAAGAGAACCATCTAAATCAGAGGTCTCCAAACTTGGCAACTTTAAGGCTTGTGGACTTCAACTCCCAGAATTCTCCAGCCAGCAATTCTGGGAGTTGAAGTCCACAAGTCTTAAAGTTGCCAAGTTTGGAGACCTCTGATCGAAATGCTTCTGGTGTGGCTGAGATGAGATCATCTTAGCTGCCTTGAAATCCTAGCTGGACTTTGAAGAAGAAGGATATAAAGTGTCTTCTGAACTTTGGTGTCTTGTTGACTCCTGAGAAGGTACTCCTTGACTCATGACCAAAATTGGAACCAGAATTTCAGTTGCTAAGCAAGGCAGTTCCTAAATGAGCTGTGCCCATTTTTTTATTTCTATTTTTTGCCACAGTTAAGTGAATCATTGCAATTGTTAAGTGAATCTGGCTTCCCCCATGAACAATGGAAAGTTTGGACTCCCTTGTGGTTGTAAGTCGAGGACTACCTATACCATGGATGGCCAAAAAAACAAACAGAGAAAGGAACATATCCAAGAAATCAACTCAAGAGTTCTCACTGAGGTTCAAATTAGCCTCCTTTGGATCCACAATGCAAAGGCCTGGCTCTCTGGAAAAGGCTTTGGAAGGTAGAAAGCAAGAGAAGAGGACAACCAACAGCAAGATCGTAACAGAACAGAATAACAGAGTTGGAAGGAACCTTGGAGGTCTTCTAGTCCAACCCCCTGCACATGCAGGATAACCTATACTATTGTGGACCAATAGCTGCCCAATCTCGTTAGACAGTCATTTGTCTCAATTTTGATCCAAGTAGCTGTTGGCCTGCCAAGACTTTTCTTATGTTCCAAAAACTTTGTTTCTCCCATGCTTTCAGAGAGAGAGAGGGAGAGAGAGGATGATAGGAAGGTAGGTAGATAGATAGATAGATAGATAGATAGATAGATAGATAGATAGATAGATAGATAGATAGATAGATATGGATGACAGGAAGGTAGGTAGGTAGATAGATAGATAGATATGGATGACAGGAAGGTAGGTAGGTAGATAAATATAGATAGATGGATGACAGGAAGGTAGGTAGGTTGATAGATGATAGGAAGATTGATAGATGATAGGAAGGAAGATGATAGAAAGATAGGTAGCTAGGAAGCTAGGGAGATATGGATGATAGGAAGGTAGGTAGGTAGGAAGGTAAACAGGTAGATGATACAATAAAAGAAAAGATAGATGGATGATAGATAGATGTTAGGATGATAGAAGATGGATGGATGGATAGAGAAAGAGAAAGAGTAAAAGAAAGAGAAACAGAGAAAGAGAGCTAGGTAGAAGCTCACTTTTTCCCACAAAAGGACCTTCAACCAACATCTGGGTAATATTTTGAAGTAGTCCCCAGGAAAGGGAAGTTTAGACAGGAATACGGAACAGATCCTTAACTAAGACAACTGTGACATATGCATGATGGAAAGAAGCTGAATGGACTCAGGTACAGTAGCAATGGAGACACCTCTAGGAGACCTGAAATGCCAAGTTAGGGACAGATTGCCATGGAGAAACATCTATTTCTATGGTCTCTAGAAGCCAAAAACAGCTTGATGGCACATAATCCATCAAATGAGGGAGACTTGAAGAAAGCATTAACAATGTGGACTCTGCAGTAGGTCCTGTTGGTTGAAAGCAATGAAAAGAGAAGCAAGTGATCAAAGCCAGAAGCTTTTGATTTTGTTTCTGGGCTCCATATAATGTGAAAGATAAATCTCACAACACCTTAAAAGTTCCATTTGTAAAGCTAATAACCGCTGTAATTCGTATCTGGACTTCCTGGGCACTTTAACTGCCAGATGAAAAAAGATTGGGTTTTTTTTACATGCTGTACATTTCTATGAACATGAAATGGCTCTCTCCAGGGAGCCGAGAGTCCAAATGTTTGGAAACCTCATTTATGGAGCAAAGAGACTTATGAAAGTGACTTTCTCACTCCTACTTTCTCTCAAACACACCCTTAGCGAGCAAAGCTGGCTGGCTGTTTAAAGCCCAGCTGCATGGAGACAGGGGTTAATGCAACCTGTCAAAAAAAGAAAAAAAAAAACATTTTTTTAACCTTTACTTGAATCAGAATTACTGGACCAATCTGATATAACTTTGAAAAGGAAGCCTGAATTAGAATATGATCAGAGTCTCATTGGAAAAAAAAGATTAGGATTAGAGGGTAGAGGTATGTTCTCCAAGTTTGTAGCATAGTGGTTAGAGTGCGGTACTGCAGGCTACTTCTGCTGACTGCCAGCTGCCTACAATTTGGCAGTTCGAATTTCACCAGGCTCGATCAAGGTGGACTCAGCCTTCCATCTTTCTGAGGTGGGTAAAATGAGGACCCAGATTGTTGAGGGCAAGAGGCTGACTGTGTAAACTGCTTAGAGGGGGCTGTAAAGCACTGTGAAGTGGCATATCAATCTGCTATTGCTTGGAAAGGAAGGAGGGAAGGAAGGAAGGAAGGCATAGTGGCAGAGTAGTTAGAATGCAGTGTTTTGGACTAACTCTGTCCACTGCCAGGAGTTCAATCAAAGTTGTCTCAGCCTTCTATCCTTCCAAGGTGGATAAAATGAGGACCTAGATTGTTGGGGGAAAGAGACTGACTCTGTAAATGACTTAAGAGAGGGCTGTAAAGCACTGGGAAGCGGTTTATAAGTCTAAGTGCTATTGCTATTCTGGGTTGGTTTCCAAACATCTCGTTACCAGCTGGGTAACATCTTCAGTGGAATTTAGGGAATATCAGTTTTGGTGTTTTTCTGCTTATAAGGGCTTCGCGTGGTTAGTAGGTCTTGTGTTGGGAGGGTCACACCAGGTGACCCTCCCAACACAAGTGATGGGTCTTGGGATGAACCTTGTGAAGATCAGATTTTTACCACTATTGCAAGTTTAGGATTGACTACTTTCATGCTGGTTTCTGTTTATAAAGTATGTGAGGAATTCAAAGGCTCGGGACTCCCAAGATTGTTGGCTGTTATTAAAGTGCCTGCTGCAACTACTCTATGCCCCAAATATTAGCTACATCAGTGTGCTCTTGCTGCAGGTTTTCTAATCTCCAGGACCTATCAAGAAAAAGATCCATTCGGCTCTCCTCAGCATGAAATGCATTCCCAAGATGGATTTGTTTCCTTTTTCTAGAAATCTGTTATTGGCCTACTGACGGTTTGTTTTTGGAAGAACTTATGAAGAAAAAAGTCCATTAGGATCTCCTTAGTAAAAAACATATTATCTAAGGTGGGTTTTCTTCTAGAAATCTGTAGTTGGCCTATTGAAGATATTTTTGAAGAGCTTATCAAGCAAAAAAAGGCCATCCATATCTCCTTAGTAGGAGACACAAGCCAAATGGACACTGTTTTTTCTTCCTTTTCTAGAAATCTGTTCCTAGTCTGTTGGAAGATATTTTTGGAAGAGCTTTATCAAGAAAAAAGGCCCCTTCAGCTCTCCTTAGTTGGAAACACATAGCCTGAGATGAATTGTTCCTGCTTCCTTTTCCAGAAATCAATTGTCTCTTTCCATTTTCTCCTTAGACAGCCCCTGCTTTGCCATTAACATTCCTCCCACTGGTGCTTAACCTCCCAAGTGAACTCTTACTCTTCCCATCTTCCCCTCCTGTTCCTTATTCTGTGAACTCCTAGCCTTCTGCCTCCTCCCTTCCTTTCACCATCTCTATTTTTAGGGACTGTTTTGCCAGTCCAAGTCCTGAGGGAGTTGTCACCTAATCAAGAATCCTTCTTTTCATCAGCATTTGCAGTAAAAATAAAATGTTTTGGTTCCACCTATAAATATTCTCCGGCTAATGTTCCAATCTGTCTAACTGTTAAGGTCTACTGAAGCCATCTTTTTCCCCTGTAAAAAGATCTCTTCCTTTGTGAGATCTACGCACAGTACATACATATGGTGTGTAGATAGAGAGAGAGAGAGATAAGAGAGAGAGAGAGAGAGATATTAGAGAAAGACATGATAGAGAGAGGAGAGATTAGAGAGAGATGATAGATAGATAGATAGATAGATAGATAGATAGATAGATAGATAGATAGATAGATAGATAGACAGACAGACAGACAGACAGAAGATAAATAGATATGAGTAGATAGATAGACTGATTGATAGACAGAGAAAGAGAGATGATAGATAGATGTTAGCTAGATTGATATAGGTGGATAGATTTTGATTGATTGATTAGAGATAGAGATAGATGAGAGTGATTAGATAGATAGATAGATAGATAGATAGATAGATAGATAGATAGATAGATAGATAGATGATAGATAGATAGCTGAGAGAGATTAGAGAGAAAGAGGTAGATAGATAGATAGATAGATAGATAGATAGATAGATAGATAGACAGAAGATGAATAGATATGAGTAGATAGATAGATTGATAAGACAGAGAAAGAGAGAGATGATAGATAGATGTTAGCTAGAGAGAGGTAGATAGATTTTGATTGATTATTAGAGATAGAGAGATGAAAGTGATTAGATAGATAGATAGATAGATAGATAGATAGATAGATAGATAGATAGATAGATGTTAGAGATTAGAGACAGCAAAAGAGATGTGATAGAGATAGATAGATAGATAGATAGATAGATAGATAGATAGATAGATAGATAAACTAGAGAGAGAGATTAGAGAGAGAGAGAGATGATAGAGAGATAGAGAGACAGAGACAGAGAGAGAGAAAGAGAGAGAAACATATAGAGGTGCATATATAGATATACATATATGTAACTTTATACAGATATGCCAATAAGGGTACTCAAGAGTCCTTCCAGACAGAGGGAGCTTTCCCTTGACTTTCCTAACAGATTTTTTTCCTGAAATAAAATGCTAATTTAGGACAAGTTCCCCAATCTTAGCATTTAGAAAATATACAAGGAGTAATCTCAAAGCACGTCCAGGGCTCATCCATTCAAACAATAAAACTATTGTGGGCATCGCTAAGATAAAACATCTATTTGTTGGCCTTCTAAAGATAGTTGGGGGACAGCTGGTCGAGAAAAAGTTATGTTCAGATTCACACGTCTTTCAGTTATGACTACGAAAAATGTCTATTAAAACAAAGCAAGACCATTGTTAAGGGAGTCACACCCAAGTTTACAACTTTTTCTTCATGGTTATTAAGCAAATCCTGTGGTCATTAAGTAAATCAAGCATTCCCCACTGACTTTGCTTGTTGGAAGCCAGCTTGGAAAGTCACCAAGGACAATCACATGTCCCTGGGATGCTGCAACCATCGTGAATTCATACTGGTTGACAAATGCCCGAATATTTATCACGTGACCATGGGGATGCTGCCACAGTCATAAATGTGAGGACAGGTCACGTTTTTCAGTGCTGTTGTAACTTTGAATGGTTGCTAAATGAATGGTTTTAAGTTGAGGACTACCTGTATTCTACCAACAGTATTTTATCCCCACCAACATTGTCTTTGACCTCTTGCAACATACAAAGTTTGAATTTATCCTTTTCGCTCTCTCATCCCAGGAGAGGTGAGTTGATTTATTTTACAGAATAACAGAATTAACAGAGTTGGAAAGGACCTTGGAGGTCTTCTAGTCCAACCCCCTGTTCAAACAGGAGATGCTATACCATTCCAGACAAATGGCTGTCTAATCTCTTCTTTAAAACCTCCAGCAATGGAGTAGCAACAACTCTGGAACAAAACAAAAAACAATAGTCCTCAACACCAATAAGACCAAGGAGCTTATAGTGGACTATAGAAGGAACAGATCAGACATCCAGCCCTTGCTTATCAATGGAGACCGAGTGGAGCAAGTGGCCAGTTTTAAGTTTCTGGGTGTTACCCTCAAAGAGGACCTGACCTGAGGTGCTCACATTGCAGCCCTGGTCAAAAGGGCCCAGCAGAGATTATACTACCTGAGACTTCTCAGAAAACAACTGAATGAAAAACTGCTGGTGACCTTCTACCACTGCACCATAGAGAGCATTTCAACTTATTGCTCCTGTGCATGCTTTGCCAGTTGCCTGTGACAGATAGGACAGCACTACAGAGGGTGAACACCATTGCCCAGAGGATCATGGGTTGCCCTCTCCCCTCTTTGGAAGAGTTTCATAACTCCCACTGCCTTAAGAAAGTTCAAAACATCCTCAAAGATCCATCTCATCCTGGGCAGCCTTTTTTTTTTTTTTTGAACTATTACCATCTGGCAGACGGTACAGGATAATAAAAACAAGCACAAATAGGCTGAAAAAGAAGCTTTTATCCCAGGGCAGTAGCTCTTTTGAATTCTGCTGTACAGTGCAAGATGAATGCAATATCAGGGGTTTTCAGTTCAATTGTATAGAATGTGAAGGATGTGCGTTTATGTTTTATTTTCATAGTCATAATGTACATTGAAGATGATGTTTAATTTCATTGTACGAGGTACAATGACAATAAAGTAAAGTAAAATAAAAGCTGTCCAATTAGTTAATTGTCAAACCTTTGGGTGCAACACCAATCCCACCTTAAGTAAACCAGTTCAATACAGGCAGTCCTCAACTTACAAGAGTTCATTTCGTTACTGTTCAAAGTTACAATGGCACTGAAAAATGGGACTTATGACCGTTTTTCACAGTTGCAGCATCTCCATTCATCATGTCACCAAAATTCAGTTGCTTGGCAACTGGTTCCTGTTTATGACGGTCACAGTGTTCCGGGGAAATCACATGATCACATTTTGCGACCTTCTGATAAGCAAAGTCAATGGGGAAGCCAGGTTCACTCAACAACCGTGCTACAAGCTTCACAATTGCAGCGATTCACCTTAACAACTGTGGCAAGAAAGGTCATCAAATGGGCCTAAAATTCACTGAACACATGTCCCGCTCAGCAACATAAAATCTGGACTGCATTGCGGCTGTAAGTCAAAGACTACCTGTATTTTTTTTTTGGTGTTTTGATTGTTTTAAATGTTTGTTTTATTGTTCTTATAGCTTTGGAATTGTAAGTCACCAGAGTCATTAGTTGAGATGGGCAGTTATAGCAATTGACGAAATAAATGGGGGATCTAATTGTCATGCCCTTGTTAGAGTCAAACTCTGAGGGAGAGGAGGAACAGCCGACAGGGAGTGGAGGTCTGGCTCCAGAGGTTGTGGAGGAGGCTGGGGAAGGGCAGAGGCCGGCTGGGCAGTCAGAGGAGGACCCAGGCCCATCCCTTCTGCATCCTAGAACATGCAGGAGGAATGGAGAAGGAAACAACTTGGCTTATGCGAGAGGAAGTGGCCATGATCCTCCTCATTGGTTGCAGCTGGGGAGAATAGTATAGAAGAGAGAAGATTACAACACAACGTTGCCAGAAGCAAAGTTTGTGTTATTTTGGGTGAAGTTTATCTTGGTTGGCATCCTTCCAAAAGACTGTGCCTTGTTATCTCCTTGACATTGGTAATTACTTGTCCTGGTTCGTTATGGAAATTCCTTCATTGTAGTTTGTTTTAGTTTTTTATTTCACCTCTATCTGCTCATTAAGTTCAGACTGTATTGCTTTCTTTTGAATACGTTTTATTTCCAACTGAGAATTTTTGAACAGTGGGGCCAAATTGGAGACATTAAAGGACATTTATTTACATTTTGGATTTTGTTACATTTATGATACTCTCCGGGTCATCACATTGATGTGGGATGGACCGATAATGAGGACCATTTTTCACAGTTACGACCTTGCAGCATCGCCATGGTCATGTGACCAAAATTCAGATGCTTGGCAACTGGTTCCTGTTTATGACCGTTGCTGTGTCCCAAGGTCACGTGATCACATTTTGTTGAGCCTTCTGAGAAGCCAAATCAACAAGGAAACTGTCAACTCTGTCAACAAAATATTTCTCTGGTCTTTTTAGAGTTGCCAAGAGAAAGGGAGGGGAGAGCAGTGTGGCAGCTTGCAAACTGAAAGTGCATTCCATAAATATTTTCAAAGATAGTAACTAGGTGACTGAAGTTTCTGCCGCCCGCAAAATTCTAATTGGGGAGCATGATTGATGACTATGGGCTATGGGTGTGTCCCATTGGAGAATATGAATTACGATATACTCAGGGGAAAACCAGGTCAAAGGTGACAATGAATTATGTGTCTCAGAGTCGGCTACACCCAGGCAATCCTGGACATGTTAACTCCCAATAAATCCTTTTGAAGTTTTGGAAGTTTGGCTCAAGACTCATGATTTCAATGGGGGTAACTGCTGGAAACCTGAGAGAAACAATATTAATACACTTTATAACTTTGTTACAAAACTTATCAACTGCAGCGATTCACTGAACCACGGTGGCAGGAAAAGTTGTGAAATGGGCCAAAACTCACTTTACAAATGTCTTGCTTATCAACGGAAAATTTGGGCTCAATTGTAGTCTTAAGTCGAGGACTATCTGTACTCACTGCGCTTCCCATATTGTGCAAATGGAGACAAGATGATTAGGAGGCTAAAACATAAAAAGAACGGTTGCTGAAACTGGGTATGTCTAGTCTTGTGAAAAGAAGAACTTGGGGTAACATGATAGCAGACTTCCAATATCTCAGGGGCTACCTCAAAGAAGAGGGAGTCAAGCTATTCTCCAAAGCCTCTGAGGGCAGGACAAGAAGCAATGGGTGGAAACTCGTCAAGGAGAGAAGCAACCTGGAACTAAGGAGAAATTTCCGGAAAGAACAATTAACCGGTAGAACAGTTTTTCTCCAGAAGTCATGAATGCTCCAATATTGGAGTTAAGAAGAGGTTGGGCAGCCATTTATCTGAAATGGTATAGGGTTTCCTGCCTATAGGGGGTTGGACTAGAAGACCTCCAAGGTCCCTTCCAATTCTGTTCTTCTATTCTATTCACCAGTGACCCGGTTAGGCAGCTTGCATCAGTGCAACCCCCTGTCAGTGTCTTAACCTAGTGACTCCATTAATTTGTTCTCTGAGTGTGCTTAATATTGTAAATTGTAAAGCTAACCGAGAGAGAGAGGTAGGTTTGTACAAGATCATAAACCCACAAATACTAAGCACGATTAAAAAAAAAAAATCACTCCTCAATCTTTAATTGACCTACTTAAGGACGTTATGCAAGCAGAGCTGGGGTGGGGGGGAAGCTTCCAGACCCTCTGCTTTTAGAAGCTTAAGTACCCTGATTACTCATTCCATGCACACATTAAATTAATCTCTCTACTCTACTCTTCTGAAGCACCTGCAGTTCCCAAAATGAAAAAGGCTTCACAAGTGTGTGTATGTGTGTGTGTTTAATGCAAAGGAACAGTAGAGGAAGAATGATTGCCAGATCCAGATGTGTGAAACCAGCTTTTTCAAGATGGAGTTTGCCAGCTTCGCTACGAACACTAACTTTCTGGGGCACGGATAGAGTCTTAAGATGAAGGAGGTTGCGTTAAATTTGTCCTGGGCAGCCCAAAAGATTCAGTTAAAAAAAAAAAAATTCAAGTCAAGCAATCTGCCAATTCTGCAACACTTTTGTTTGACATGGGTCACTTCTGGTCCTCAAAACCATTTGCGTCAAGAGAACTCATACGGCAAACTCCCACCCCCCTATAACACAAAGGATATCTGTTTGCAAAGTGTAAACTCAGCATGTTTGCGTGTCTGTTTGGGTGTCAAAGCCTACACTTGTTTTCTAAACATTTTAAGCTGCAGGTAGTCCTTGACAAACAGCCACAATGGAGCCCAACATTCCTATCACTCAGTGAGACAATTGTTAAGTGAGTTTTACCCCCCCCCCCCCCNGAGACATTTGTTAAGTGAGTTTCCCCCCCCCCCCCATTTTATGACTTTTCTTGCTAGTAGTTTGGTTATTACGTGAACTTGGCATCCCCACTGATTTTGCTTGGCAGAGCTAATCACATGATCTCGTGGCATTGCAACCATGATAAATCCATGCTAGGCATCCAGTTTCTGAATTTTGATCTTGGGACCCAGTGGTGGGATTCAAACTTTTTTACTACCGGTTCTGTGGGTGTGGCTTAGTGGGCATGGCGTGGTTTGGTGGGCGTGGGAGGGGAAGTTTACTGCAAAATCTCCATTCCCTCCCCACTTCTGGAGGAAGGTTACTGCAAAATCCCATTCCTTCTCCATCCCACTAACCTGCTTTTCAGCTCTGTTCTCCTGTGCAGGGCAACCAAAGAAGACCCAGCCAATCAGCCGGGACTCCATGGGAGGCAGAGAATAGATGGGGGTGGGACCAGTCAGAGGTGGGATTTGCTGGTTCTCCGAACTACTCAAAATTTCCGCTACTGGTTCTCCAGAACCTGTCAGAAGCAGCTGAATACCACCTCTGGTGGGACCATAGGGATTCTGCAAAGATTGTGTGGAAAATGGTCAGAAGTCACTTTTTTCAGTGCCACAATAACTTTGAACAGTCACTGGACACATGGTTGTAAGTCATGTACAACCTCTTGCATTTGCCCACTAGGCTCTAGGAATTAAGAAGCAAAATTGTTCAGGAGGCATTGATTGGCCAATCCCTCAAATCACTTGTATTATCTTCAGGAAATAATAAAAAAACATGAATCACATTAATCACATTAAGTAACTGTGAAAGGGACCTTGGAGTCCTAGTGGATGATCACTTGAATATGAGCCAGCAGTGTTGAGCAGCAGGCAAAAAAGCTAATACAATCCTGGGTTGTAGAAACAGAGGCATAGAATCAAGATCACATGAAGCATTAGTAAGGTAAAGGTTCCACTTGCACATGTGTGCTAGTCATTGCCAGCTCTAGGGGACGGTGCTCATCTCCGTTTCAAAGCTGAAAAGCCAGCGCTGACTGAAGATGTCTCCATGGTCATCTGGCCGGCGTGACTAAATGCCAAAGGCACACAGAACGCTGTTCCCTTCCCACCCAAGTGGTCCCTATTGTTCTACTTGCATTTTTACATGCTTTCGAACTGCTAGGTTGGCAGAAGCTGGGACAAGTAGAGTGAACTCACTCCATTATGCGAAGCGAGAGATTTGAACCGCCAAACTGCCGCCCTTTCTGATCGACAATCTCAGCGCCTTCGCCACTGAGCCACCGCGTCCCTACGAAGTATTAGTACCACTTTATAAAACCCTAGTAAGACCACACCTGAAGTACTGCAACCAATTTTGGTCACTACATTACAAAAAAGAAGTCTCAAGACTTTGGAAAAAGTTCCCAGAAGAGCAACCAAGATGATCAAAGGCCTGGAGACTAAAACATATGAAGAAGGGCTGCAGGATTTAGATATGGCTAGTCTGAAGAAAAGAAGAATTAGGGGTGATATGATAGCAGTATTCTATATTTGAGGGGCTGCCACAAGGAAGAGGGGGGTCAAATTATTCTACAAAGCACCTGAGGGCAGGACAAGAATGGAAATTAATCAAGTAGAGAAGCAACCTGGAATTAAGGAGAAACTTCCTAACAGTAAGGACAATTAACCAGTGGAAGAGTTTGCCTCCAGAAAGCATGGGCGCTCCATCACTGGAGGTTTTTAAGAGGAGACTGGACAGTCAGTTATCTAAAATGGTACAGGTTCTCCTGCTTGAGCAGGAAGCTGGACCAGCAGACCTCCAAGCTCCCTTCCATTTCATTCTGTTCTATCCTGTCATTCTAATGTTATTTTATTGTGTAGAAAGGAGAGACAAAGACTGAGTGGTATAATGTTCTTTAAACCTTTTCACCTTCCCCCAATCTTAATTGCTATCAATCAATTATAATCATAAGAAACCGCCTGCTTTTATTCATTGGAAATGCTGAAGAATCAATTCCCTTCCCAGCTGTAGGAAAGATTGGCTTTTGACTGAATTATTGCACAGGAAAATTTCAACCTACGAAGTGAACCTTCAACTAAAATATTCAGCTGGAAGCTTATTGCTATGGTTCACAAAAATGAATTGCAGAGGTACTTTGGTATTCAACTGCTCTGAAACTCATAGAATTTGGTACTTATGCAATTCGACATAAACATTTTGTCCCTGTACTAAATGCACAAGCTAGAACTTATTGATGTAGGCTGCCTTGTGAACCAATACATTATTCCTTTTGGGAAACATTTGTTTGGTACTCATCAGTTTTTTCCACCATTGGTGAGGAGAAGTGTCCCTTCACAGGTTCATCAGAAGACTGCTAGAAAGAGAAGATCTGGAAATCTCTGCCTTAGCCCATGTATATGTGCCTTTGAGTCAATGTTTATCCTCAGTTCCTGCCTGGATAAGTCCCTGCAATTTTATTTTATTTTTTGCAAGATTTTTGGAAGGGTTCTCTAAGATTGAGAGAATGTGATTAGAATGTGATCACCCAGAATGTGATCACCAAGTTGTGTTTGTGCCTAAGGCAGAAAGGACTAGAACTCAAGAGTCTCCCAGTTTCTACCCTGGTACTGCAACACCACACTACCTATCTCTGTCCTTACATACACAGAGACATATATGGGTTCTAAAGAGAAGTAGATCATTCACTGGAATTCTTCTAAACATCCCATCCATTTTAGAAAATCTGTGAGAATCACTCTTGGAGGAAAAAAATGCATTGGCAATATGGAGAAGAATAAGAAATGATTTGGTATGAACTATGATTCTTTTCATTTTTTTTAACCTCAGGTCTTTTGTTTTTTTCAAAGTACTGTACTTAAGTACTTAAAAGTCCTTCAACCTACTCACTTTCTGTACTTTGCATAATGTTGTTTACTTTGACAGGAAATTGTCTCTTGGGCAGTCTGAAATGGATGGAAACTAATCAAAGAGAGAAGCAACCTAGAATTAAGGAGAAACTTCTAACAATGAGGACAAATTTTTCGAGAAAAGTACTACACTCCTCTGCTCACAACAGAATACCCTACAGCACCAAACTTGAGATTCTAGGCTTAGACAACCTTGAACTATGCTGGCTTGTTGCAGGAAAGATTGGACTTAAGCATAGTACATAAATTCATGTTACAATTATGTTACATGTTTGTTACAATTATATTACATGTTACAATCATGTTCTTACCAGTTAATGAATATTTCAGCTTTAACAACAACAACACAAGAGCACACAACAGATATAAACTAAATGTAAACCACTCCAAACTCAATTGCAGGAAGTACAATTTCAGCAACAGAATGGTCAATGTCTGGAACTCACTACCTGATTCTGTTGTCACCTGCTCAACCCCCCCCCCACTCTTTTACCCTCAAACTAACCTCTATTGACCACACCCCATTCCTAAGAAGTCTCTAAGGGGCGTGCATAAGCGCACAATCGTGCCTACTGTCCCTGTCCTATTGTCCCCAATTATTAGTTCCTATTTCTTATATTTAAACTTGTGTTTATTCTTGTTTCAGTTATATTGGAGGTTTTTGACAAATAAATAAAAAATAAAAAATAAAACAATCAACCAATGGAACAGCTTTGCCTTCAGAAATTGTGGGCGCTCCATCACTGGAAGTTTTTAAGAAGAGACTGGATAGCCACTTATCTGAAATGGTATAGGATCTCCTGCTTGAGCACGGGGCTGGACTAGAAGACCTTCAAAGTCCCTTCCAGCTCATTCATTCTAAGTGCAGACATTAGCTTTAAATCAGCTCCAATCTGATCTTCCCACAAACTAGGCCCAATTTTAATCTCATCTGTCCTGGGCATTGTGCTCCTTTCTCCATCTTTCTTCTTTCATCTCTGTCATAGAATAGTCACATTGAATAACAAATTTCTAAGCTGCTACTGGCCATCAGCAGACAGTTCAAAAGCTTTTGCTCAAAAGCACAACCAGGAAGGACACAGAGAGCTGCTGTCTTCAGCAACATGTCCCCAGCTGGACAGCTTCCCCACCCACCCACCACAAGCCCCCTCTCCTGTTTCCAGCCGAGGATGAATCTATGCAGCTAGGTCAGCTCCAGCTATTTTGCACACTTGGGAGGCTAAAGGTTGAACTGAGGAAAATCAAGTAAGATTCTTTGCCCTGCGAAGGACAAAAGGCAAAAACCCAGGAAGCGTCTGACCCAGGAATTTGGCTCCTGCTTGTAAAATGAACGATTTCACCCAAGTTTAAGCCAAGATTTTAGCATTAGGTGAGAGAAATGTTTTTAAGGAGAACTGAAATATCTACAGGAGGAGAATTTGCTCTCCATTGGCAGAAGTAGAGTGAAATCACCATTTCAGCCTAAAAAGGGAGGACTTGATGAGATTGGAGAGGAAGGACTGAATTAAGATGATAGAAATATTACTGCAAAGAGCTTTCATCTCCCAGGATTTCCAGTTTTCTGTTTGCCGGGAAGGATGTGTTCATTTTGAATTTTTTTTTAGCTTTTCAAATTGCCCTCTAGTTTTAAACCCCTCCTGATGACAACTGTACTGGAGGTTCAGCCAGATACAAACGGAGAGGAATTGAAATGCAAGGAAACAACCCAGAAATAATGACTGATGCGCTAAAGCCATGATGGCAAGCCCATGGCACACATACCAGAGGTGGCACGCAGAGTCCTCTCTGTGGGCACATGAGCCACCGCCCCATCTCAACTCTGCTGCACATGTGCACGCGCCTTCCAGTAGTCAGCTGGTTTTCTGGTCTCTGCTGCATGCAGGGGGCAGGGTTGCACCCCTACATGTGTTGGGGGTGCATGCACATATGTGGAGGGAGGGGTATTTGCACATGCACGGGGGATGCGCATGCATTGCAATTTGGGGATTTGGGGTACTCGGTGCTGAAAAGGTTAGCCATCACTGCACTAAAGCATCTTTCACTGGCTGGTAATCAGTTATGGCTGAAGGACTTTAGACATACCATAATAATCCCATCGGAAGGCTTGACTTAATATGCAAGGCCATGGATCAAAAAAGGCTTCAGTTTTAACATAAATGAGGTCAAAATAATTTGCTCCTTTTTCCTCTCAAAGCACCCTCAGCAGAGTTTCAAAGAGCCTCATGCAATGGCGCACCTTGGAAGCCAATCACCCCGTCCCTTGCAAAATCACCAGCCAGGCTGAGTTTTATTTTTCCCTGCATTCTTTTAAGATCAGACTTCCCCAGCTGGGCCGGGAATGATGAGCGTTGGGGTCCCGAGGCATCGAGAGGGAACCAAGTTGACCAAAGTTCATCTGGGGCCTTGGAACATCAGAAACAGAACAGGCGCACGATGCTGCTCCTTTTCAAAGAGATGCATGTATGGAACAAGGAACGTTCTTCTCCCTTTACTCAGGCTGTGAAATGCTTCAGTTTGCAAATGTAACAACTAGATTAGAGTTGATGTCTACATCATAGGTAGAAATAACTATTCTGTTCAAGAAAGAAGCTACAGATAGTCCCCAACTTACAACAATTCATTTAGTGACTTTTCACTAAACAGCACTGAAAAAAGTGACGTATGACTGTTTTTTCACACTTATGGCCACTCTAGCATCCCCACGTGATCAGAATTCAGAGTAAAAAATCAACAGAGTTGGAAGGAGTCTTATAGGTTATCTAGTCCAACCCCCCGCCCAAGCAGGAGACTCGACACCATTTCTGACAGATGGAAGTCCAGCCTCTTCTTGAGAGCATCCAGTGATGAAGTTCCCATAACGTCTGAAGGCAACTTCTGTTCCTTTGGTTGATTGTCCTCACTGTCAGAAAATTTCTCCTTATTTCCAGGTTAAAACTCTCCTTGACCAGTTTCCATCCATTCTTCCTTGTCTGGCCTACAGGGGCTTTAGAAAATAGCTTGACCCCCTTCCTCTTCCCTGTGGCAGCCCCTCAAATATTGGAAGGCTGCTCTCCTGTCTCCCCTGGTCCTTTTTTTTACTAGACTAGCCAAGCCCAGTTCCTGCAACCATTCCTTTTATGTTTTAGCCTCCAGTCCCCTCATCATCCTGGTTGCTCTTCTCTACACTTTTTCTAGAGTCTCAGCATCTTTTTTTATAGTGTGGTGACCACAACTGCATGCTTGACAGCTGACTCATATTTATGACTGATGCAATGTCCTGGAGTCATGTGATCCTCCCTTTGCAAACTTATGACAAGTTAATGGGCAACCCAGATTCACTTAAGTTAGTTACTGTGTTACCAACTTAACAACTGCATTGATTCTATGGCAAGAAAGGTCAAAGAATGGAACAAATGTCTCACTTAGAAACATAAACTTTGGGCCCGGTTGTTATGTAAGTCAAGGACTCTCTATATTGGCCTTTAAGGTCTTACTTCTAATTCTCATTCTGATGAGGAAGTCATGCCCCTGATGGAGTCTGACTCTGAGGAAGAGGAGGAACAGCCAACAGGGAGTGGGAGTGTGGCTCCAGAGGTGGTGGAGGAGGCTGGGGAAGGTCAGAAGTCAGCTGAGCAGTCAGAGGAGGACCCAGGCCCATCCCCTATTCATCCTAGGTCACGCAGGGAGGAGAGGATCAGGGAAAAGTGAGGTCTACTCAAGAGGAGATTACCATGATCCTCCTCATGGCTTTTGCTGGTGGGAGCTATGTATATAAGTTTACAACTGAGCAGTTAGAATTGCTGAAGTCAATTAGTGTTCACCTTGAAAGAGGCTTATCTTTGCTGGTGTTCTTCTCATGGACTTTTCTCAGTTATTTTCCTGGAGTTTATAGTTAGTTATCTTGGCTTGCTTCAGAACTCTCATCAATGTGGTTTGTTTTGGTTTTCTGTTTGCCTTATTATTTACTTTTGTGACTTTAAACTGCCTAATAAAACAGTGAAGTTAAGTTGAAGGCTTTACCGGACTTTAATATATGTTTTGGGTTTGGGTTTATTTTGAGAGACTATGGGTCATCACACTTACCTTGCCTTCTTTGAAATGCAACTTACACCCACCCATTTCCTGGCAAAGCCCACAACTATAGCTATCGCTGCCTCTCATTTGATTCCAACCTTATTGTTTCTGTTAGGTGCCCATGTTCCTCTTTCCCTTCAACATTATTATTTCCTTGTTCTTTGCCTTCTGCTCTTGTTGAAAGGTAGCAATAGCATGTAGACGTACATACTGCTTCATCATGCTTTCAAGCAGTTTACAGAGTTAACATATTGCCCCACCAACAAAATCCAGTTTTGTTCACCACATTATGGAAAAGATGTTGAGACTCTAGAAAAAGTACAGAGAAGAGCAACCAGGATGATTAGGGGACTGGATGCTAAAACATACAATGAATGGTTGCAGGAACTGGGCTTGGCTAGTCTAGTAAAAAGAAGGACCAGGGGAGACAGGAGAGCATCTTCCAATATTTGAGGGGCTGCCACAGAGAGGAAGGGGTCAAGCTATTTTCCAAGGCAAACAAGGACTCATGGATGGAAACTGACCAAGGAGAGATTCAACCTGGAAATAAGGAGAAACTTTCTGACAGTGAGAACAATTAACCAATGGAACAGAAGTTGCCTTCAGAAGTTGTGGGAGCACCATCGCTTGAGACCTTCAAGAAGAGACTGGACTGCCATTTGTCAGAAATGGTGTAGGGTCTCCCACTTAGGTGGGGGGTTGGACTAGATGACCTACAAGGTCCCTTCCAACTCTGATTATCTGTTATCTGTTATAAACATCTGGGTCCTCATTTGACCGACCTCAGAAGGATGGAAGCCTGAGTCAACCTTGAGCCTGGTGAGATTTGAACTGCTGGCAGTGGCCAGAGTCAGCCTGCAATACTGCATATTGTGCAGGCAGGGAGGCAGGCAGGACAATAGCAAGACTTATATACCACTTCACAGTGCTTCATAGCACAGTGCTTCATACCACTTCTCTAAGCGGTTTACAGAGTCAGCGTACTGCTCCCCCAACAATTTGGGTCCTCATTTGACTGACCTCAGAAGGCTGAGTCAACCTTGAGCCAGTTAGGATCGAACTGCTGGCAGTCAGCAGAATTAGTTACAATTCAGTTTCTCTATTTCTTTCAGGTATCTTGATTTAGATGATTTGGATTCATAAAGTTATTTTTTTTTTCAGATCCTTTCAGGCAACCTATCAGCCTTGGAAAGGTAAAAGACCTTTGCATCAATGCCCACATTTTCTGCAAAGGGCTTCGTCCATCGATCACTTAATCACCTTCTATCTCCACTTGAGTTTTTAGCAGTACAAGAGTTTTAGCAAAAGTGTGCAAGCTAAATTACAGTTTATCCACTGAATCTATCTTTTATTCACTGTCTCTATTTATCATCCTTCTGAAGCATTTGCAATGCACCCATGCTTCTGTGTTTCCTGTTTTGTTTTGGGTTTTTTTTTGCAAAATGTTGACAGGTACTTAGAAAAACAGAACCTGTTCATATCCTTTTTTGTTCAACAGGATTTGTTCATCAGAAAACGGAAACATTTTTTCCTCATGTGTATTTCAACACGAATCATAACCATATTTTTAAAGATGTTATTCATTTTTCTTTTGTTAGATTTTTATTCCTCCTTTATTGCTTCATCAGTATCTCAAAGCAGCCAACTTAATATTCCTTCCTCCTCCTGTTTTCCCTGCAACAACAACCCTGTGAAGTGAGTTGGGATGAGAGGGGAGAAGTGACAATATGTGCATTACAACATTGTTATGCAAACTTTACCCTTGGTGTAGATGTGTGTAGTGTTGCGATGTATGAAAAGGTGGAGTTTGCATTACCACATCATAATATCTTGACATCATCATAGTTAGGAACATAAACAGTCAATAACATTGACGCTAATTTCTAATATGGGGATAGCAATGAATACTCAAAGGCACTGATCCTAGTTTTTAAAGCCCCAGAGCATAGTCAATAGGAAGAAGAAAAAAGAACGGACTCCTTAACTTAAATACTACAAGAAGATGCATGAATGTGCTCTCTTTGGCCAAGGAAAAATGCTTAGTTTGCACTACACTCTTAATATGATTACTAAATTGACATTGAGTTTAGACAATACCATGAACCAAAGTTATGCTTTGTCTGGCCTCACACAACATGTTGAACCACAAGCAGAGAATCCAAAAAGGACTTTTTTTCAAAAGGCCAACCTCTTTTTTAAAAAAACAGGTTGGTAAAATGAGGACCCAGATTGTTGGGGGCAATACGTTGACTCTGTAAATAGCTTAGAAAGAGCTGTAAAAGCACTGTCAAGTGATATATAAGACTTAAGTGTTGCTGCTATTGATACTCACACATGGCGACTATGGCAGCTTACAAAGACATAAAAGCACAATATAAAATAAAAATAAAAAGAATAAAAGAATACTCCCCAACACATCCCCCCACACTGGCGACAACACACATTCATACCAGCCATTTAATGGGCTCCATCCTGCTCTGAATTTAGCTTTATTTTGGCAAGACTTTGTCCATTAGGAGCAAACAAATAAGGGATTCAACTCAATTGAATCTCATCTCTAGGATTGGGCCCCAATTTCCCACTGGCCTACAGGCAGTCCTCAATTTACAGCAGTTCATTTAGTGACCAGTCAAAGTTACAACAGCACTGAAAAAATGACTTATGACCATTTTTGTGATGACCCGTGGCATGGCAGAAAGGCAACACAGTCAAATAAGCAATAAGAATCCTTTTATTATCTCCAACTTTGTCCCCAATGTCCAGGTTACCTTTGGCTGGAGAAAAAACTCTCCCAGGAATAGCTGATGTTGAAAATTCAGTCCAAAACAAGGTACACACAAACTGTAACTTAAAATCCAAACAAACCAAACTGAAGTAATTAGCTTGACAAGGCAGAAGAAGAAATTTAGACTTGAAAGCAAAACTCACACAGTTGGGAAGATGCCAGGAACAAGATAAGCCATAATGATACAACATAAAGTCACGTTTGCTCCCAACAGCTTGCTGTGCATAGCTTCCTTTTTTTACACACTATGATACCTTCCCAGCTGCAGCTAATGAAGAGAATCAGGGCCCTTTCCTCCCCCGTAAGCCATGCAACCTACATTGCTCTCTTCTCCATTCCTCCCTGCATGCCCTAGGATGAATAAGGAATGGGCCTGAGTCTTCTTTTGAATTCCATCTCCCTTACTCTATCTCTCCCCTGCTCTGCCCAGCTGGACAGCCATGGCCACGTGATCAAAATTCACGCATGGCCACGTGACAGCCATATCACCCATGGCCACGTGATCAAAATTGGCAACTGACAGATATTTATGACTGTTGCCATGTCCCAAGGTCAGTTGATCCCCTTTTGGGACCTTCTGCCAAGCAAAGTCAACAGGAAAGTCAGTTTCACTTAACAACCCCTGTTACTAATTTAATAACTGCTAGTGATTTACTTAACAAAGGTAGCAAGAAAGGTCATAAAATGGGGCAAAACTCACTTAACAACTCTCTCACTCAGCAACAGAAATGTTGGGCTCCATTATAAGCCAAGGACTACCTGTACTTTTTCTATTTTTATTGATACTAATGGCTTCAACTTGTCTTTAACTGCCCTGGGAAGTAGACTTTTATTTCATTTAATTTTAAAAACACAAGACATTGGAGTTAAGAGAGCCACAAAACAGCTCTGGTAGTTGCTTGTCTTGGATGATGCATTTCCGTTATTTTCCTGGCTCAGGACAAATGACACTTTTCCAGCTCCTTCTCCTGATTGCCTGGAGGCTGACTGCTCTTCCTAAAGGTGAAGGAGGACCAAGCTTAAGCTAAACTCACATTATGATGTTAACTTCTACTGGATCTTTGCCAGAAAAACTCTGCTCGTTTGTTCAGTGCTAATGTCTATTTTCAAAGTGCTCGTGGGCTAATTAAAGAGGAAGAGAAAACAAAAATATAAACAGATCATTATAAAGAATGCAAAAATAGCAGGGTCTGTGTCTGTGAAACTCTCTTCCAATCTGAGTTGGAACAGTGGGACAGACCTCACCCTAAGTGAATCTGGTGACATGTCATGGCACCAGGCATCCTTTTCAGGGAGGAATAATTTCACTTCAGAACAAGGGCAAGATGGCACAAGAATGCTATCAACTGGGCCATTTTGTTAGATATTCCCAGAGTCGTTACCAAGGCTACGTCAGGAGGAAAAAAACATGGAAGTGCAAGCAGCCTTGCAGGGCTAGAAGAGCCAAGCAGAGAAATTTCCTGTATCTCGATTATTTTCCAAGTTTAAAATAAAAACTAAATCACAAAAGGAATAAAGAAAGAAAAAAGAAAGAGAAAGACAGAGTGAAAGAAAGAAAGAAAGAAAGAAAGAAAGAAAGAAAGAGGGAGGGAGGAAGAGAGGAAGAAAGGAAGGAAGGAAGGAAGAAGGGAGGGAGGGAGGGAAGGAAGGAAGGAAGGAAGGAAAGAAGGCACAGTGTTTATTCAATTTTCTGCCATACCATTTATTCTTTTTTTTCTGAATTGTCAATAATTATTTTATTGTAATTTTGGAATTCTGGCATTAATCTCAGGAGTTAGCTAATCTTGCTGGAAGGAAAAGTATAAAATGTTTTTATTAAATTAGATACTATGTTATCATAGTACAAAACTTTTTGTGCTTTATGTGCAAAGTTGCTACTTTATGTCCTGTTGCAATAATGAATAAAAAATAGTTTATCATTCATTCTCCTTCCTTTTTTCCTTCCTTCCTTCCTTCCTTCCTTTACTCCCTCTCTCCTCTCTTTCTTTCCTTCTTTATAGCAAAATATTTCATAAATGGTAAATCATTTAGTTATCTTTTAAACTATTTTGTACACAACTCAAGAGCACATATGACTCTGGCAATTAAGGACAAGACAAACGTTATAAATAACACATTGAATACTTTTATTCAACATGTTTATCTCACTTACCAAATTTACATGGTCATTCATACATGCACGTATTCAGACAAGCAAACTATTACTCTGTTCTCCTCCAGGGTTATACAGAATACCAAAAATAGCAAGTCAAGGACATAAGATATGAGAATAGAAAAGAAGATGGTGTTAAATGCTATATTGCAGCTGCCATTAGATGGGCCCATAGTTATTGGCCTCCATCATTTAAGACAGCTGTGATCCACCGAAGCTTGATAATAAAACTAACTCAAAAATATATTCACATAATTCTATAAGTCAGAGACAACTGAAGCACCTAAGTAAACCATAACTAAAAAACTGTAGAGAAGAGCAACAAAGATGATTAGGAAACTGAAGGCTAAAACATATAAAAAACGTTTGCTGGAACTGTATATCTCTAGTCTGATGAAAAGAAGGATAGCAGAGTTCCAATATCTCAGGGGCTGCCTCAAAGAAGAGGAAGTCAAGCTATTATCCAAAACACCAAGAAGGCAGGACAAGGAACAATGGATGGAAACTAACCAAGGAGTGAAGCAACCTGGAATTAAGAAGAAACTTCCTGACAATGGATGGAAACATCCAAATCAAGGAGAGAAGCAACCTAGAACTAAGGAGACATTTCCTGACAGTGAGAACAATTAACCAGTGTCAACAACTTGCCTCCAGAAGTTGTGAATTCTCCAACACTGGAAGTTTTTAAGAAGAAATTGGATAACCATTTGTCTGAAATGCGATAGGGTTTCCTGCCTAAGCAAGGGGTTGGACTAGAAGACCTCCAAGGTCCCTTCCAACTCTGTTATTCTATTCTAAACATAGGATGTTATGAAAACGAACCTACCATTTCTTGAATGGGTTAAATAGATACAAAGCCACAGCTGGAACATTACTCAAATGCCATGATATCATCAGCAAATGGCATGAACCGAATGACTGGCTCAAAATGTGCATGATGATACTCGCCCTTGTATATTTAATAGTACCGTAGCAGTGAAGAATCCCTGTTTGTTCAACTCTCCCCAAAAACTTCAAAATAAGTTTCCCTGAAATGGTTTTAGGACTGGTGAAACGGGAATCAGTTCTTGACACGTTTCTGCTTTGCATATTCTCAGCTGTCATTGTGCATAACCAGCTGGGAAATAAATACAGCCATGCAGTCCAATTTGATAGAAAAAAAGAAAAAAGAAACAGCTTCTTCCCCCCTCCCCGCTAGGTTATTTCTTTGAACTCATGAAAACTGGCCTTGTCCCCACCCCCACAGCTACTGTCATTAATCACCCCAATTAGCAAGGTCTCTGCTCCTTTTCCAGATCCCCAGTTTGCCTCCTACTTTTAAGTCAGAGTCATGGAGTAAACCCACCAAGAAGGTGTTTATAGCACATTTTGCTCTGGGAAAATAAGCATTGGAGGGGAAAAAAATACAGCAATGCCAGCTATCAAAGAACCCCACCAATCTCTTCCTGGTGCAAAGATAAAACATTATGTTTGAAGGAAATGTGATCTTCTTTGCATGAAAACCAATTAAAATTCCTATTTGGTCCTGTAAATATAAGCCACCAAAAGCATCACTAGAAGTGAAAATCATCAGACTACATCCCATTTGCTTTAGTCACATCATGCATGCAAATGATGCTAGAAATGGTTTCATGAATCAAGAAGAAGGGAGAAGTAAAAGGACACACCAGCTTGATAACGTCAAAACTGGTACTAAGTTGAACATCCAACATTTGAAAGAAGCTGCTCTTGACAGGGTAGCATGGAGAGCTCTTGCCCATAAAGTCTCCAAGAGCTGGACACGACTGAACAGTTGAAACAACAACTATATAGAAGTCACATCCAATCCACAGGTCCTGGTTAAAATCCCACTCCGCAATTCTGCAGTCCAGAGAGAAAATATTAATAAGCTACATCTCCCAACACCCTGCCCAGCATAGTTCATGCTGGCTTCAGACTATTGGAAGACCTATCTTCATGTACCTGCAACCAGCTTTCTATGCTAACAAAGCTTTCCACGCATTGTTGGGCTAGTTTTCATCATGATGATAGCAACAGCAATAGCCCTTAGGCTTATGTACTGCTTCACAGTGCTTTACATCCTTCTCTAAGTGGTTTACAGAGTCAGCCTATTGCCCCCAACAATCTGGGGGCCTCATTTACCCACCTTGGAAGGATGGAAGATTGAGTCAACCTTGAGCCTGGTGAGGATTGAACCGCGGGCAGTTGGCAGAATTAGCCTGCAATACTGCATTCTAACTTCTGCGCCACCACTAACTAACCAACTAACCCTTCAGAGTCTGACTGGCTAAATAGGCTTACAAAGGTCTTACTTTCCCCACCTTTATTTTAATCTGACATACATGTCAGAAGCAGGAATAAATTATATTTGCAATACAAGCTGTACAATCCTACCACAGCATAGTTATAGATTTATCTTGGGATAGCCTTTTGCTCATTAGAAAACCATCCATAGATTTTTCTCACACAAGATAGATAGGTTTTAAATGTTAGTGTTAAAAAGTCTCTGGGGTTAAAAAAAAAATGTAAGGGGAATTACAGGTGTTTTTAATGATGCAACAGGTCCCTAGCCTTGCATTACTTGTAAAAGTTAAAGGCTAACTTTTTTGTGTGATCATTTATTAAAGCTGCTGCAATAACTCTGAAGATTCAGAACAAGTTCCAATTTCTAAGGTAAAAGAATTATAATTCTTTTGGAATTATGTATGGAATTATGTATTATTCCATAATGTATGGAAACATTATGTTTCATGTGAAATTTGGAGTGATAGTGAAGTTACGGGACCAAAGAAGAAATAAAGCAAACAGCAACATAAAATTCTCAGTCTACCTTCAGCTACAGGGCAAAATTAATACTTTTCTACCACTTAATGGAAGACATTTGTAGAATAATGAAAAAAAACAGCTTGTGCATTCATTATTCTAAAGCAGGCATGCTATTTGGGGCACGTTTCTGGCAGCTCAGGTAAAAATAAAAAGTGACTTAGAGGGAATAAAAAAAAATCTATCTAAGAAAGGGAACAAGTGCTCAAATAGAGAGGCTTCAAAATAATTAAATCCCAGGGAGTTTCTTCAATAGGATTACAACTTTCCCTCCCGTATCCCGGGTAAGACTGTAATTATGACATCACCCGGGATCTGTAGCCCGATGTTATATGAAGGCATAATTTTTTCACATTGTAAACCTGTCATACAGAGTCTATCTCTGGACCGAAGTTTCTGATGCTTACTTTGGATAAGGAAGGAAATAAAGTCAACTTGATTTAAATAAACATGAAAAGCAGAAGGAAAGCTCAGAGTTACAGAATCAAGCCTGGCCTCTCACAAGGTTGTTGGTGGTGGTGGTTGTTTGCACAGAACTAAGATCCCACCATGGTATTCTGGCACATGCGTTCATCCTCAGAAACTATATTTGTGTATCTATTTTTAATTATATTAAAAAATATATGCTTTGAAGAGTGGGTTGCGCTAAAGTCCATTGAATGGGTACTTTTATCAAATGGGAAATGAACTGCACTGAATAAAACACTTAAATGCCGAGCCTAGACTTTCATTGCAAAGTACCTTCCTTAAAATGCTTTCCACTGTTTTATTTTTGCAAAAACTAACCAGAGGATTCGGCCACTTCTCTGTACCCCATTTGGCTAAATCAACCAACCTGGGCACAGCCCTATGCTATGAACAGGCCTTGGACACTGAAAAGCCAAAGCGGATGGGATGGCATTCATAATTGCCCTGCTGCCGTTTTGAGCAACAGAAAATTTTGGGCTCATTTGCGGTCATAAGTCGAGGACAATCTGTATCCTTTTGCCTTTTCTCCTTGGTCTAGTTCTGAATGCATCTTCCCTTCCCTTCCCTTACCCACACAGAGAGATTGCCCCATAGCAAATACTGAGTCACCTGGATGGCTCAACAGAGATCCACAAGGCCAAGGTTTGCAAAAATGCATTTTCCTTTCCTCGCCCACTTCCATTTTTCAGTTTCTCCTGGGCCATTGTGAGCTCCTGTCTTCTGGAAAGCTCACCACACTTAGGAAGCACAATCCACAATGGATCCCTTCCAAGTGTGGCTGAGAATGCCATGCCAGGAGCTGTTACTCCCAACACATCTGGAAGGCAGTACATCCAGGAGTCTGTAACCAGGATCACTACATTGTCACCAGTGGGCACAGAGAACTGCAAGCAAAAAACACAAGAGTCTCTGCCTCAGAGACCTTACAATTCTTTATTTAAAGTGACCACTCTCCTGCTTGTCCCCCCCCCCCCCCCCAGTCTTAAAGGGCCTTTAAACAGCAATGTCATCTTTGGACATTAGCAAGTGATGATGGTGCTTATTTCTCAGCTGAGAAGCCTCTGCAGATTAAGGGCTGTTATCAGGGACAAGCAAGGTTTCCCCCCCTCTCTCTCCTCAAGTCAGCTGATGCTTTGCATTTCAAAGGAGAAAACATGGGGGAGGGAGGGAGGAGGATAGAGAGATGAATTTAAGTATCCATTGGCATTTTGACTTCTAGCGCAGGGAGTAAGTTTTTGATTGAAATCTTTTTCTAAGGTAGCTTTAGAACAGCTGTTAGGCAGGCCTGAAAACAATAGCCTTATTATTATTACTAATTATTATTGTTGTTATCTCTTTATATTTCATTAAATATGAAATTCAATCAACTGAACATATAAAAATGTATCACAAATATCATTGACTGGCACTGATAGTTGATACAGGTTGTTGCCAGCATCCTAGGTATCTATTATTATTAATATTAATAAATTTATATGCTGGCTGGCTCCCAGGGATTCTGGGAGGCTTACAAATTATTTCAAACACGGAACACAAGAAACCCAAAGAAGGGCCAGAAAAAAAGTTAAAAAGAGAATGGGGTTTACTGAAAGCAGAAGTGCCACGGAAGTTTTGATGATCAACTCCAATTGGTCTACATGGCCACACTGGAACTGTAATTCCAAATATCTGTCAAACTTCATTGCACTCAGTTAAGCTAGAGCATCCAACCATTGCAATTCCTTTGCAACGGGCTGAACCCAATGGTAGGCAGCTGCAATTCAGCTGTGCCAACTGCTTCAACCCAATCCCAATGGTCAGTTGCTGGATTATCAGAACTTGAATTAATTTAATAAACCACACTCAAGTCCATTCATTTAATAAACCATGCCCACCTACCAGTTAGGTTTTTAAAAAAAGTATTTAAGTCTTTCCTGCAGCTGCAAGGAGTTAAAAGCTGAGGTCACCTTATCAACTCCGCACCTCTCACGACTTCCTACTTACTCTCTTCCTACTTGCTCCATGCTACTACTCTCCGTTCCTGGCAAGGAGCAATTGGAATCCGTTTCATTAACCAGGGGACTCGGAAGGCCCTTCTTCCCTTTGGAAAGGGGGACTCCAAATCTTAAAAGCTACCCCATCCAACCGCAGGAACGTCCGCTTCGGCAGGGGCGCATTTCAGAAAGCGATCCATCTCGGATCTTCCACTTTCGGGGAAACGAAACCCTTCAGTCGGGGGTCGCTCCGACTAACTCTCGCCCCTGCCTGCCGGGTCCGAGCGGGGCTAAACCGGCTAAGGCTCTTCCAGGGTCAATCCAGGACCACGGCAGGCAGGCAGGCAGGTGGAAGGCGAATACCCGGGCAGTGGGTTCCGGGGAGGGAAGGGGGAGCTGCGCCTGGCTGGCCGGCGGTGTCAGTCAAAGGCAACCTGCGCCAAACACGCCCCTTCGCAGCACCTTCGCGCCTCCCGCAAGCCTGGCACAAGCCCCGGGCAAGAAGCGGCCGAGAGACAGGCAGGCAGACAGGCAGGGAGCACCGCCAACCCGACGCAAGCCGCTCGGTCCTTCGTCCGCCAATGCAGCCCGGGCTCAGCTCTCCGCGCTCGGGCGGGCCAGGGACAGAGCAGCCCCGGGGCCGGAGGGTCTCGGGTGTTGTTGTTTTTTTTTGGGGGGGGTGGTTGCAAAGCGATGGGAGCCAACAGGCAAAGACACCCCCGCTCCCCACATGAAGCTGAATATGCGCGTCCCCTGATCCAATCTTGGGTCGGTCACCGGGATCGCTGACAAGCTCCCCCCTCCCCATCCCCGGTCCTCTCCTCCTCTCCTTCCAGGCGCCTGGTCCCTCTCTCGCCTCCCTCCCAGGCTGGGCCGCCTTCCTCCTCCTCCTCCTCCTCCCGCTCACCAGGTAGGCGCCCACGGTGCCCTGGGCCAGCATCAGGACGCACTCGGACACCAGGAAGACCTGGATGCTGGCGAAGCGCGAGTCCTTCTTTTTCCGCTTCTTGGCGCGCTGCGCTTCGTCCCCTTGCAGCTCGCCGCTGCCGCCGCCGCCCGTCGAGGAGCCGCGGGACTTCTTCGCCTGCATCCTCCGCCTCCCCTGCCCTCCTGCGCGGCGGGTCCCCGAGGCTCCCCTTGGCCGCCTCCCCGCGCGAGCTGCCCGGCCGCGGAGGCTCCAATCAGATGCCCCGAGCCGGCGGCTGCTGCTGCTGCTGCTGCTGCTGCTGCTGCTGCTGCCGCCGCCGCCCCCGGCGCTCGCCTCCCTTCCTGCCGGCAGCCGCCGCCGCCGCCGCCTCCAGCGCTGCCATGGCCGGCTGGCTCTCTCTCCGCACGCCTCTTTCCTCCGCCCGCTCCCAAGGCTCCCCCTTCCTCCGCGCTTTCTCCTCCCCTCGCGCGGCCGCCGTGCCAGCTCCGGCTCTCGGGCGCTGCCGTGGCCGCCGCCCGCTGCTGGAGGGGCGCCAAGGGGCCGGGAGGGGCATCTCCGAGGAAGGGCGCGGTGGGAGCGACGGCCGCCTGGCGAAGGGAGGCGGCCACTCTCGGCCTTTCCCAGGGGAAGCGTCCTGGGGCTCGGCGGAGGGGGAAGGCGAGCTCTCCGGCGGGCTTCGAAGGGGGAGATGGGCGCGCTGGCTGCCTTCCCACGACCGCCTTCGCCCCGGGCTGTGCTTCGTGGGACTCTCAGCCTTCCCCTCGCTGGAAGCCGACGCCTGGTCACTCTGGGTTGGGTTCCCACGACCAAGAGAGCCGGCTTTGGGTTCAGCCAGTCCTGGTGGAGGGTTCCTACATTGGCTAAACGCCTGCCCTGTTGTGTGAACTGTTATCACGGCCTGGAGAGTACTTCCGGGTTAGGGTTAAAAAAATATATAAAATAAAATAAAAGTCAAGGTACCAACCACCGTGGGACAATTGGAGCTCCCCAAATGATACCTATACAAACAGGTGGAGCTTTGTTTGTATGGATGTGGATGCCATTTTGACTTTTTTTTAAACCCGATATGCCTCTGCTTCCACTGCTTTGCAAGCCTGACCCTTAAAGTGGACTTTGTTCATAAACCATGGTTAAGTGAACAGGGCTGGAACATCAGGTGTAATTGTAGCCACTCTGAGAAAATGGATTCAAGTCTCAAAAACTCCTCAATCAGTGTTAAGGCTGCTCAACCATGGACAGGAAGAGGGAGGTAAGTAGGTAGGTAGGTAGGTGGGTGGTAGGTAGATAGGTAGATGATTGCTGGATAGGATGATGGATGCATGGATAGATGATAAGATAGGTAGAATGGATGGAGAGATAGGTAGGTAGGATAATAGATGATAGGTAGGTAGGATGGTGGATGGATAGGTAGATAGAAAGAAAGATAGAAAGAGATAATGGATACAGAGAGATGGATGAGATAATGAATGGAGAAGATGAGACAGATATGGTGGAGGGAGCGAGAGATGGGGGAAAGGATGCTGGAGAAAACCTGGTAATGGACAAGTGGACACAACCAAGGGGGGCTGTTATTTATGTTGACATCACAAGGTATTTGAGCGCCCTCTAATTCATATGTTATGGTCATGTTCCTCCTTACAATCTTTTGGGAATACTGTAATGTTATGTAATATGTTGACAGATGAGAAAACTGGTTTTGAAAGATGTGTGTATTCTACTGAATTATATAATGATACTTGGAATTTAATATGTTCAGAATAAAGATGGGTTTTTCATGCTCTAACAATAGCCAAATGAGTAATCCTTGGGAGGTGGAAAAATCTCTTTAATTCCAGAGATAAAGGGTTGTATTTCAGGGATGTGTGATTAAGCTGTTTTGGAGAAAATTATATGTTTGGTTAATCGGAAAATGTCATATTACCTTTCCCATTGAGAAAACTTTTTGAGTAGCTTGGTTCACTGTTAAAAGCTTTTTTTTTTCCTTGCAAAACACAAAATCAGGTAAACTTGGGATATAGTTGTAATTACAAGGTATTTTTTTTTATTTGTGTGTTCCCTTTTCTGTATTTTCTTCATTAACAGTTGTCTTTTGTTTGTGTGTAGGGTGACTTGTTTATTATCTTCATGTCTGTTTGAAAATGAAACAATAACAGCATTTAGAACAATAAAAATATTTGAAGGAAATCAGACCACACAGAGATGTTCGGATGGACTGGGAACAGAATTGCTGCCTTCACATAACCTGGGGGAATTGGTGGCTTGGAAATAGGACTTCTGAGGTGGACTAAGTGTGGTCATTGTTCCCAAGCAAACAAGAGCCAGTAGTGTGCAACAAATGTTGGAACATTTCCAGCTGAATTAGAGGAAACATTGTCTCTGAGATGAGTGAAATCATTATTCTTCTCTGCCCTGCACTGTAGTGACCACATCTGGAGGCCTCGTAATTCTGGGTAGCACATGTCCACAAAAACATTGAAAGTTTGGAGTGTGTTCAAGAAGGGCAACAAAGATACAGGGACTTGAGGACTTGTGGGATCCTTAGTGCTCTCTGAGCTTGGTGATTTTCTTGCTGACGTTTCGTTATCAAACTAGATAACATCATCACTTGATAACATCTGATCAACTGATGTTGTTGCCTCATTTGGTAACGAAACGTCTGCAACAAAACCAACATGCACCAAGAACGCCAATAACTTTATATAAACTATATAAACTTTTTATAAACCCTGAGCTACAAATATTCTCTTATATTGGTATTTGAGGAGATGCCTTGTGAGACCAGACCAGAGAAGAAAGGGAGCATTCAGGAACATTGTAAAATGTCACAGGAATGTTGCCAAGTATTTTCCATGACCACACACACTTCAGACCAAAAACAGACCAGACCAGACCAGAAACACCAGGTAGAAGTTGCAGCTACCTGAATTCTGTTTAAACCCAAAGAAAAACGTTTGGATGGTGGCATTTGAACAACTGGAACAGTCCATCTCTGGAGATTGTGACTGTATCTCTGGAGGCTTTCAAGAAATGGCCACACAGCCATTTCTAGGATGTTTTCCTGCACATTGCAAAGGCTTAGTAGATTATCCTTGGTATCTCCTTCAGTTTATAACACTTTGGCCTTGAGTAGATTAATCTCTATTCTTCCTTTGTAGCTAACCAAGTGTAGGGATTTGAGACTGATGATGCAATTGACTCCTCCCTTGGGCTCAGCCTAGTCACCTGCAAGGAGAAGGATTCGGTTACCTGTTTTGTGGAAGTGTGTCTTCTCAGACAGAAAAGAGCCCCAACATTTTTTTTTATATGTTCTTTTAGGCCTCTAGGGAAAGTGTCTTCATGGCAGGGTTTACCTAGTACCGTTAACCAAGTTATACATAACTTGTGAACTTGGTTAAAGGTGCTGGGTAAAATATAAACATGGCTAAAAGTCTATGGAGATTCTCAGTCATCCAGGACATGGTTGTCCCAAAAGTGCTTTTTTCCAAGAGGCAACTGAACTTTCTTGTTTTTTTTTCTTTTGAAGACGTTTCGCTTCTCATCCAAAAAACTTCTTCAGCTCTGACTGGATGGTGGGGAATGCAAGGATTTATATTCCTTGCAGACAGCTGGTCATTTGCTCTCTTTTGGAGAATTGTTGAGGCCACTTGGAGGTTTATCTCTGTCCTCAGGATCATCTGAGTAGTGCAAATGGGTATGGAGCCTTCTTGACTGCAGGATGTTTTCTGTCCTGTGTCCTTTCACTGTTGAAGCAGAGATGGTATTCAGCAGGTTCTGACCAGTTCTGGAGAACCAGTCACGGAAATTTCAAGAAGTTCAGAGAACCGGCAAATACCACCTCTGACTGGCCCCGCCCCCATCTCTTCTCTGCCTTCCATTGAGTCCCAGCTGATTGGCTGGATCTTCTTTGGTTGTCCTGCACAGGAGAACGGAGCTGGAAAGCAGGTTAGTGGTAAGGAGGGAATGGAGATTTTACAGTATCCTTCCCCTGTTCTGCCTACTAAGCCATCCCCACAAAACCAGTAGTAATTTTTTTTTAATCCTACCACTGCTCCAGGAAGTTCAGGAAGGCTGGAAATGGGCCCGTTTCCGGCTTCCAGAGAGCTTCTGGAGCCCGGGGAGACTATTTTTGCCCACCTGGAGGCTTGACAAAAGCCTCCAGAATCCGGGCAGGACAAAAATGCCCCCCCTCCCCACCATAATGCAGGAGGCCGACTAGGCCATACCCAACATGGCCACACTCACCCAGCAACCGGGCAGAGAACCATTGCTAAAATTTTTGAAGCCCACCCCTGGACATGACCATGGGGAAGCTGCAACGTAGCTGTAAAACTGGTCATGAGTTGGTTTTTTTCAGTGCCATTGAAACTTTGAAGCATCACTAAACAAATGGTTGTACGCTGAGGACTACCTGCTTGGCACTTTGGGTCCAAGCTATATTTTTACAAGTCCACCCATTGCAAAGAAAGGTAGTCACTGGATCTGTGAGGAGGCAGCTCTGATCCAACACCAACCATCCATTTGAAATACCAAGTTAGTTACTTTGATTTATTTTATTTGTTTGTCAAACGTGCACAAGATAATAAGTATAAGTATGAACACAAACAAGAACAAAAGAAGTAACAATAAGACAGGGACGGTAGGCTTGCTGGTGTGCTTATGCATGCCTTCTTTAAGGACCTCTTAGGAATTGGGTGAGGTCCACGGTAGGCAGTTTGAGGTTGAAGCTGCGAGGGGTTGAGGCTGTAACCACGGAGTTGGGTAGGGCATTCCAGGCGTTGACCACTCTGTTGCTGCTGTGGTATTTTCTGCAATCGAGTTTTGATTGGTTTACCTTGAGTTTGTACTGATTGTTTGCCCATGTATTATTGTGATTGAAGCTAAAAAAGTGATTGACAGGCCAGATGTTGTAGCAGACAATTTTACATACTATGCTTAGATTGGACCACAGGCAGTGCAGTTCCAGATTGTCCAAGCACAACATTTCGAGCCTGGAGGCATAAGGGATTCTATTGTGAGAAGAGTGGAGTACTCTTCTCAAGGGATCCACTCAAGGGATCCAGATCTTCTCTGGATCCACTCAATCGTGTTAATGTCCAATATTCAGTGTGGGTTCCAGGCGGATGAGCTGTATTCAAGAATTGGTCTGGCAAAGGTTTTGTATGTCCTGGTTAGCAATTCAATGTTACCGAAGAAGAAGCTTCACAAAATAAGGTTTACAACTCTTAAAGCCTTTTTGCCAATGCTGTTACAGTGAGCTCTGCGGCTTAGATAGTTTGAGATGAATATTCCTAGGTACTTAACAAAGTGAGGGTCATCACATGGCCATGCCCACCTAGATAGGCCCACAGAACCAGTTGTTAAAAAATTTGAATCCCACCCCTGAACTACCTGTATTTGAAATAGGCCCAAGAACAGAAGACCAACTGAATTGCAAAGACTTCTTCTGGATTCTCTTGGATATCTTATTAGATGGCAATCTTAGCCCTGAGCTGTTCCGTGCAACAGCCTTTTTGCCTCTGCTCTACTCCTTCCGTCCTGCAAAGAGCAGCGTGGTCCCAGAGTGACTTGTAAACAAACCCCAACCACAGTGCACCACCCTCTGCTCCCTCTTGGCCAGAAACGTGGGACAAAGGTTGACAAACATTTTCCTGTGCTTTGGACCATACTCTTTTCCATTGCAGCTGCTTTTTTTCTCTTTTTTTCCCAAGGGGCTATATTTTAACCCCCACCACCCCGGCAGCTGTCAGGATCACTTGGTCCACAAGTCACTCCCAGAAGACACAAGTTCTTTAACTTGTTCTCACCCTGGACCTGAAGAGCAACAAAGTCTTCTTCTGTCCGTGTGTCACACCTGAACAATTGCTGACATTGCCTTGCACCTTGATTTGTGGTTAAGAACAAATATTGTGGTGCCTGGTATAATTACTCATGATCTCCTTCTCCTCCTCCTTCCCCTCCTCCTCCTTCTCTTCCTTTCCCTTGTCCTCCTTCTCCTTCCCCTTCTCCTCCTCCTCCCAGATCAGCTGGGACTTGGGAGGCAGGGAAGAGATGGGTTTGGTGGGGCCAGTCAGAGGTAGGATTTGCCACTTCTTCGAATTATTCAAAATTTTGGCTTCCAGTTCTCCAGAACCTGTCAGAACCTGCTGAATACCACCTCTGCATGAAATGCATGAAAGTCACCCTCTGACAATGCCCTGGATCGAGCAAATGGAGACAGCTTTGCTGACAAGCAGACCCTGCCATAGTGGGCTCTATGACAACTCATCACAGCCAACACACTGCAGTACAACTCACTGCAGGACAAGAGTTACATTAATATCAAAGAACTGAAGGAATAGAATCATTAAAGGATGCAAAAGGAGGGGAAGAATGAAATGTGAATGGCAAAAATTAAAATAATTTTTATTCATTGTAAATCATTAAATAGAATTGGTAAATTGTCCTGCGGCAAGTTTTCCCATGGGGAGTTGGCTGTGACAAGTTGGCTGGGGCAAGTTGTCCCATTCCTGCCATAGTGCAGGAATAATGCTAGGAAGAAAAAGAAGTTAGATGTCGAAGAAGTTGGGATTTCAATGAAACAGGTTGGTGTGAAATGCTGAGTCAGAAAATGGCATGTTTATGGCTGAGAGTTATAAAAGAACCAGGTTGCTTCTATTTTATTCCACAAATGAAAGTGTAAATCCTGGGTTATGGGTGGCAAACGCAACCAACAGCAGTTTCCTCTCTTTACAAAAGTGTCCTTGAAATGCTGTGGTGTGATCTCATTACCTATTAACTGCTCAAACTGGGACATGTCCATGGGCAAAGGAGCAAACAGTGCGCAAGACTCCCTGAGCTTTTTGCTTAAAAGCTTCATTTCACAGGCTGAACTCATTTAGATTGTTCTGATTTGCAGCTTAGTGGGGAAATTAATTTTTGAATTACTGTTAATTGCCCCTTATTTAATCAGCGTTTGTCAGTTAAATTATAGCTTTCCTACCATTATTAGTTCTTTCTTTTCTTTTCCTGTATAAATAGTAGGGTTGTGCATACTTCAGAAATGATTCAGAATAAATCCTTTGAAATGTGCCCAAGTGTGTAAGAGCACAAGTTTTAAAAAAAGGTCCAGATGCAACTCATTAAAATAGCTCTATTGTCCCCCCCCCCAGGTTCTATGAAAAGAGATGCAGTTGTTTTAAAGAGGAGCTTTGAGCATGATCTTGTACATTCCAAAGCACATGTCCTGAAAGAGATCCCGAAGAGATCTTCAACACTAAAGCCCGGTTACTTTAGTATCTGTTCCAAGGAATTGGTAGGAGATAGATAAAACAATGAAGTGTGAAAAACAGAACACCTTGTTGAGGAGGAATTTCTCATGGCTTTTGAAAACCCACTTTTCTAATCTGCTTGAGTTCTCTGAAGGTCACTCAATCCACGGACAGAGGTGACTAGTTGACATTGTAGACCTGGGTTTTCAAAAATAAAAGAACATTTCTCAGCGAAGCCTGGTAGGCAAGCACTTGTGAGAGAACAATTGTAGCAAAGTTCCAAAGGTGTTCTTTCAAGAGGCAACTGGTGAGTCACCAGAAAGTCCAGTTGCCTCTTGAAAAAGCACCTTTGGGACAACCATGACCTGGATGATTGAGAATCTCCATAGACATTTAGCTATGTCCCTTGGACTAGAGGTGAAGAAGCTTCTTGGATGAGAAGTTGTTTGTCAAGGCTGCCAAAAACCCAGAGATAAGAACTAATTTACAAGATTATCCAAACACGAACTGAGATGTCCACCAGTTGAGTTTAAGAGCTTCTTTGCTGTCTGCAAAGAACATTTTTCCAAACCTGGCTTTTATCCTCTTGACGGAGGGGCCATTACCTTGCAGCCTTACTCCCAAGTCGCCCGTGCTGCTATAATTGTTCTTTCCTGTGAGCAATCCTTTGTGCATGTGCACTTGGCACAGGCTCCTCGGGAACCTTCTCATCACTGCTGCCAGCCCCCACAATCTCTGAAGGCAGCAGTCTACTCCCTGATGGTTCTGGCCCTTCATCAGAGTCCTCGGTCTCCTCAGCCATCTGCCCTGCTGCCAGCTAACCACAACAGAAATTTGCGTAACACGCAGAGACCAGACCCAACACGCACACAAACATGACAATCCCCAAACAAGTGAAGTGAAGGTATGCTCAAAGCAATAGTTCAAAGATTTGTGTGGGAATTACAGTTAGCCCCCAACTTAAGCCCATGTCACACTGAACCAACGGATGCAAAGAGGATGTAAAATGGACAAAAAACCTTGCCATCCGTTCGA
>BHFT01018185.1:0-38123 GCA_004320025.1 Laticauda laticaudata | reverse complement strand
ACTTATCCCTACCTCCCCTCCCCCCCGTTTCTTATGACAGCCGAAAGATGCAAAGCGATAGTAGAAGATCTTGAAGGTTAACACACAGGAGACATCTAGCTGCTAAGGACACTATTGCCTTTGAGGCAAATCTAGCAGAGTTTGATGTGGCGTCAGCTATAAACTCTGCTGCAGCGATGATCTTGTTCAAGTCTTGGTGAGATCTGGAATTGCTGATTGACAAACGATCCTGCAGCTGGTGGAGCCAATGCAGCAATGACCTCATAAAGAGGCTGCGTTGGAGGCTCGAACCACCCAAGCTGCTGCCTAATGTGTACATTTGAGGGTCTGTTCAGACCTCATGTCATCAAGTTTAAGGATATCCTTCAGTTTTGTTGGAGTTCCAGAGGTGGAAAAGGTGGCAACCATAGGGGCATTTACAGGCGGCACTATTAAGGCGCTAGCCAAGGAAGGGCCCACATTATAATCTTATCCTGAGATGAGAGGCAAGGTCCTGATACTGGAGAGGGGCATTGATCTCTAACCAGATCTAGAAACAACAAATGTGATGAAAGCACCTCAGTTTGGACAATTGGTCTGGAAACTAAAGCTGCCCTGGACTGGGGATTCTACTTGAGGCTCCGATGCAACCTCATCGGGGCCCAGTTGGGCTGTGCCTAAGGCTTTATGAAGAAGAGATTTGAACAAGGATGGCCTGAAGATGGCTGCCGAGATGGACTGCTCAGGTCTGGATCTTTCATCCTCCGATAGATTGGATTCCCTAAGTTCACCTTCCTCCCCTTCTCAAATGGAAGATTGACTATAGTCAGAAAGATGCATAGAGCCCCTGTCCTCATATTCTCCCTATTCAGGATGAGTGGCAGGAAAGCTGTGCTCATGGGACCTGGAGAATCGACCTGGACAGGAGAGATAATCTGACAGAAGGCCAGGAGTAAACCTTGGTCACCCCTCCCCAGGACAAGGGAGTTGTTGAAATCCCTCAGTGATTCTCTACCTAATGGCCATAGAGACCATATCCTTAAGCTCCTCAGGCCTGTTGCCTAAAGGAGGATCCATTGGGTGAAAGCCAGCAGCAGTGGGAGTAAAAGTGGCCTCTGCCCTGGGCCTATGTCCCCTCTGCGGTAAAAGACCTTGAGGATTTGAAGTACCAGGAACCTAGTCTGCTTGTTTGAAACTAAGCCCAGACCTAATCAGGTCCTGAGAGAAGGAGGCCTCATCCACTCTCTCAGGGGACCATGCCTGCAGGTGACTAGTGGAATTACTTTCTACCCCTCCAGCCAGGGGTGGGATTCAAATTTTTAACAACTGGTTCTGTAGGTGTAGCTTAGGTGGTGGGTGTGGCTTGGTGGTCATGTTCCTGGGTGGATATGGCTTGGTGGTAATGTTATTGGCTGGGTGTGGCCAACTCAATATCATTCGCATCAAGGCACGCATCTCCTCACCTGGCCTTTCATGATTGTGGGGATGCTGCAACATGCTGGCAGACTCAGCTTGATGACATTAGAGGGAAGAGTCTAACCCATCTCTGGACTCTCATCACAGCGTGGAGAACTTGTCAGATACCAGGTTTTGCTCACTTAAAACAAAATCTTAATGGTAAATTCCTAAAAAAATGTGATATAGAGTCCTTGATATTAATTTCTGTGTCTATAGTGCTGAAAATCAGGGTTTTTTAAAAATATGTCTATTTGCTCTTTTACGATTTCTTGTTCTTTTTAAGTTCTTTTTTTAGATCAAGCAAAGGAATTAATTATTAACTATTAATAGTTAAAATACAAAATACTTACAAAGATATCAAAATATGAATAATGGTAGTCATAATGCAGAACTTCTTTTTCTAGTGTTTTTTCAATGCCACCATTCACCTAAAGGAAATATTTATACTAGTCAGTAATATCTGTTCAGCCATATATTAGCAATATGCTCCATGCTACAGTGGTAAATTAAATTTAAGATAGTAGTTACATCATTCTAAGAATATAGCAAAGTAATTAATATTTAATACTACACAGAATTTATAGAGGTCTTGGAATTTCTTTTGAGTGAAGTCTGAAGATCTGCTGTTCTGACTTTGACTTTGTTTTTATGATATACTCTTGAAGTGATTCTGACAGGATGGTGTCCTTAAGATGATTCACTACTGTCTTCTCCATTTCAAGGTTATGTTTCTAACTGAGGATCAATGGAGTGCTATTCAAAAAATAGTACTTGATTTTTCTAGAACAAATGACTTTGTTGTGGAGATCTTCAGTTTTCAGTCAGTCATCTGCATCTCAGGAACTTACATACTGCAAGCTTCATTATGATGAGGTGAGTCAAAGTTTGTAAGATTTAAAGAGTGTAAGTTAGTGCCAATGAGCCCTAATTATTTAATGAACTATTCTCACAACTGACCTTTATTAATTGAAGTAGGAAAGTGATTACCTTTTAATGCAAATGAAATAAACACAAAATGGTATTATCTATTTCCTTACTATTTTTATGTATCAGAAGAACCTCCATGAACCTCTGATAACATTTAACAGAAAATGTGTTTTTTTTCTTCCATATCTAGATCAAACTTTAAACTGCCAGAATGAAACCACTCTGTTTTGGCTTTTTCGTTGGGCAAAAATAAGTCATTATAGATACATGTTTTTGATAGTAGCTGATATACCTGCAGATGGGCCAGGCTCTATATCTCCCCACATTCACAAAGTGTATTGTTATTCACTAAGAGCCTTCAAGTTGTATCAGGAAGGTCAGATCTTTCAGACATATCCTACTTTAATATTATTCCTTGCTCAACGGTCTCCTTCCTTCATCTTTTGATTTGATTTTATTCTTGTTGTATCCTCAGTGTTTGCCATAAAGCTGTTCCCAGATCTGAGTTGGCGGGTTTGTAGTATATGTCTGTTTAGAGAATGTTGAACATTATTCTCTTGCTTAAGGCCCTGTCACACTGCCCAACGGATGCAAAACGTTTGTAAAAAGAACACAGTGGACGAGAAAAATGTTCCATCCATTGTTATCCGCTCTCAAAAGGTGCAAAAATTTGCATAACCAGATGGACAACACGGAAAGGAACGGATGGGGGGAGGGCGGCAGAGCGGATGGAAAGCAGATGCGGAACGGAAGCTAGCGGATGGAAGCGGATGGAGCGGGATAGGTCCCTCTGCGAATGTTTTTTCCATTTTAAATGCTTTCTTGCGTGCTGCATCCACTTTCATCCTTTCTCCGTCCATGCTACTAACGCTGCATGTCCGTTCCGCGTCTGTTCCACTTCCACCCTGCGTCCGTTTACCGCTGGAACAGATGCGAGTTGCGCGGACTATGCGCAGCGGATGCCTAGCGGATAGCGATGCGTAATGGATGCAGAACGGAATGTCCCCGTATGCCCAGCAGATGCAGAATGGACGCATTGGATACATTCCGCTCAAAAGTTTTGAGCAGCTCAAAACCTTTTGAGCGGATGAAATGTCAATAGATGGATGCTGGACAGATAGAGAGAAGCAAAACGGAGGCAGTGAGTACAGAACGGAAACAATCGCGTTAACCAACAGATGGTAAGTGTTTTTCTCCATTTTACATCCTCTTTCCATCTGTTGGTGCAGTGTGACAGGGGCTTTAGTTCTTTCAGCGTCTGCTGTTACTTCTCTTAGGTGGGGCAAGACCAATAGAGGATATATTTTGTCAATTGGTGTAGGTTTGAGACAACCTGTCACTAAGCATACTGGTTCATTGATGATGATATGAACATATTTTGCAGATGCAGATGCACACCACACTGGAGCAGCACATTGTGCTGCAGAGATACTCAAGGCCAAATCCAATGTATGCAATGTAGATGGATGAGCTCCCACATGTAGTTTAGCAATTTCTTAATATTGTTCCTCAAACTGTCATGCCACTATACTTCAGTATTGGACAGTGCTGTAGTTGGTTCCCTTGCTATGTAACATCCAACTCTTCTCTTGCATCTGTTTCAGAGATGGAAAACACACACCTGGATCTTTTTTGAGTTGGGCTTTAAATGGTTTCTACTGTAACAGAAAATGAATGCAAATATTCAATTATCAAAATTATAAATGATATAGTAAAAACTCAAATGAAACTTCTCCACTCAATCTCTATAAATTCAGGTATCTACTAGGAAGCCAAAAGAGTACAATCTTCAGAAAAATTTAAGTATTACAAATGGAAAAAAATATTACTTAGGGAGCAGAAAATAAGAAAAAAGAAATATGTGCAACATTTTAACACACCTCAGATATGATAGTTCACTACTTTATAAAATGTAATATATACAATATGTTGATTTGTAAAGCGTAGTAAAAGTCCCCTGCCTTGGCCATCTGGGAAATGTCTGGAGAAAGGCCAGATTACTCAGTGATATAAGAATAACCACCTGTGCATTAGATCCATGTTCTGGTTGGTTAAGGCCACCTGGGAAATAATATGTGGTTGGTGAGGGATGTTGCATCCTTGAGAGAGATGGTAGTCTATTCCTTCCTCAAGAAACTATCCCTGGATCCAATAGTACTGGATACAAATTTTCCCTTTTTATATAAGATTTTTGAGAAGGTAGGTTATAATTTCAACTGACCCTGGAAGATATAGGTCAGTGATGGCTAACCTTTTCCATGTTGTGTGTGGAAAGTATGTGTGTGGTCATGTGCGTGTCCACTCGCGTGCCTGCACCCATAATGCAATATGTGCATGACCCCCTGCATATGCCTCTGCGCATGTGCACATGACCCGCTGCACTGTGCACCTCTGCACATGCATCCCATCCCGTGCATGCTCACATGTCTTCCATGTGTGCATCTCCCCCACACATACACAGTAGATACCTGACAACTAGCTGGCTGGCGAGGAGCGTGCATGTGCACTGGGGCTTTTCCAGGCAACCTCTCACGTGCCGGCAGAAATGGCTCTGCATGCCACTTCGAGCACACATGCCATAGGTTCGCCATCACGGATATAGGTTATCTAGTCCCAGTCAAGTTTCAGATTAGGATACAGTACTGAAATAGCATTAATTGTTGATAATCTCTGGCAGGATCACCATGGAGATAGTAGATAGTAGCTCTCTTTGTTTTATCAGTAATCTTCAATATGATCAATGATGATATCCTTCTGGATCAGCTTCAGGAGTTAGGGCCAATTTCAGGGCTTTCTCATTACACAGCTAGTTCTAACTAGTATTATGGTGAAAGATGAGGGCTGACTATAGAGGCTTTCTGTATTCTTCAGGGCTTTCTTTTTTCATTTCTATTTAACATGTTCATGAATCCACTAAATATGTTTACAATGGATAAGTTCCATCATATTGTTAATGATGTCCAGCAACACATCTCTATCTCTATCTCTACATGCCAACCAAGTGATACCTCAAACTTATTTGAAAGCCATGGTAGTATTGTGTTTCTGTGCAGCCTGGCTTTGGGGGGGGGGTGCTCTGTGGGTGAGATTTCTTTGTGGCCCACCAAAATTTTCTTGCGGCCCACTAGTAGGCAATTGCTGGTCTAGATGAAAAAACAAACTGTAGCAAGATGAAGTGGTTAACAGGTTTTAGTGGCCCTTCCATCTTTAAGTCTGGATAGACTCCTCTATGCTATGTCCACGCAACACCAAGGCTTTCAAATGCAATTCAAGATGCTGGTTACCATAGCCTAGATTGACTTATCCCTGCTTATTCCAGAAGATCCAACAAGAAGGGAAGATTCTGGATCCTCTATATAAAACAACAGCATTTATGAGACCCAGGAAATATATCTTTCTGCTTTGGTGCCTGATTTTTAAACTAGTATGCACCCTGAAATTCAAATTACTATTTGTAAGGCCTTGAAAAACTTGACTCTTTCCCTAAGCATTGTGCCAGAGTGTTAAGCCTGTTTTATGATAGTTTATAAAAATTATTTTGGCTGCCCTGAATTTTTCTATTGTTGATTTTATTTTTGTTGGATATTTTTTTAAATTTGTCTTAACCTAATGGGTCGTTTCCATGTCAAGTGGTCTGATTTCAGAAAAATGCCCTGCTTGACCATCATGGATTTCAATGAAGTTTTGTGTGAACACCCCCAATGAACATTGGTAAGTTGTTACATTTGCTTATGGAGATTTGTTTTGGAGCTGTTACATGTACTTGCGGAGATATAGTCATTTGTTTGACCCCCATATCACAGCCTTCTACAGTATTACTCTGAGGTTTCAGCAACTTTGAGCCATAATATCTCCAGCAATATTTTATTGAGAGAAACAAAACTTGGCCATCTTGTACAACCTTGTGTGCTTTATCAAACAAAATAACTTTGTTTCTATTTTTAGGGTTTTATACATCAGCGATGAAAAACCAATCCTACTTTTTTAGGGGGGTTGAAATATGTACACTCTAATGAGAATGGTTTAACAGGGTTTCCAGAAGGTATCTTTTTGTAAAAAAAAAAAAAAAAAAANAAAAAAAAAAAAAAACAACCACCTGTTTTTGGTGTTTTTACAAAAACCACCAACTTTACACTCAATTTGTAAACTATTGGAAAGCAGTAGGAAAATAAAATTTTATATTCAGAAAACTTCTGTTGCTAAATCATTAGATACAAAGTTTCACATTTATCATACCTTTCCTTCCAGAGATATAAAAAGCCAAACTTTAACCTTTTTTAAAGCTGCAATATTTTCGGCCAAATTTGCTCCAAATTATCTAGATGGAGATTGCTCATGAGAATGTTTTTTATTATTTTATTTTAAAAAGCACAAAAGTTAAGGGGCGTGCATTAGCACACAACCATGCCTACCGTCCCTGTCCTATTGTCCCCAATTATTAGTTCCTATTTCTTGTATTTAAACTTATGTTTATTCTTGTTTCTGTTGTATTGTAAGCTTTTGGCAAATAAATACAATAAAATAAAAAATAAAAAAGTTGTACAAAATGGCCAAGTTTTATTTCTCTCAACAAAATATTGCTGGAGATATTATGTCTCAAAGTTGCTGAAACCTCAGAGTCATACTGTAGAAGGATGCGGTATGGGGTCAAACAAATGATTATATCTCTGCAAGTATTGCATTGGCAAATGTAACACTTTACCAATGTTCATTGGGGGACATGTATGCATCTTCACACAAAACTTCATCGAAATCCATGATAGTCAAGCAGGGCATTTTTCTGAAATCAGACCACTTGGAATGACTCTAATGGTAGCTGTCCTGAATCACAAACGGGAGTTCTTTGAGTTGGGTAAGCATACATACTAAGTTCACAATAAATAACCAAACTTTAGATTTAAAAAGTCAACATATAAAAGATACCAGCAGAAAGCATTAGTCCACCTTTCTCTTTTGAAAATTCCTCTCTGAAGGAAGAAAAGCATTCATGCACTTGAATTGAGAATTTTTGTATATACTGTAGCTCCTTCCCCACTGCACAATTTAATGATTTTATACCAAATCTAAATTTGATATAACATATAAAATAACAAGATATGAACCCCTGATATACAAGGACAAGGAGTTACAAACCCTGAAAAAGATCACAAAGAAACAGAACAAAGAATAGACTATAAACTCCTTGCAACACAACTGATTAAGAGAAATATAATGTTTAGGTGATTAATTCCGGAGGGGATGCTGGTATTTTGAGAAGAGGATCAGGATAGACAATTTGGATAAGGCACAAGAATTGTACAACCAAATTGTGGGAGTGGAACAAGAAAGTAGTAGCAAGGAAGAATTGGAGACTGGAAGTCAGGAGGACCAGCAGCAGGAGGTAGGAGAAATAGAACAGGAAGAAGGAAGCAAGGAAGAGACCAAACAAAGGAAAAAAGGAAGAAGATTAAGAATACAAAGAGACATAAGTATTAATAGAAGACAGATACCAAGCTGCTAGTAGGATAATGGAAGAAGACATTTAGGCTAATATCATTAAATATTAATGGATTAAATTCACCTACCAAAAGAAAACAAATATTGACAAAACTGGCAAAACAAAAAGTAGATATAGTGTGCTTACAAGAAGTACATATTAAAGAACAATGTAGGAAATGTTTAGAATACCCAAAATTAGGAATATTATACACAGCCTTGGCAGAACTGAAACAGACAGGCATAGCAGTATATATCGAATAAGGAATTAAGGCAATATATAAATATGCTGATACGAATGGAAGAATTTTGATGATTGAATTAGAGATAGGTCAAAAACAAATGTTATTGGTTACAATTTATGCCCCAAATTAAAGTGAATTTTATAGCAAATAACATGAAAAAATTGTTAGAAATTGGACAGAGAAACATATGTATAGTTGGGGACTTATAATGCGATAGTAGACATAAAAAAGGATTATATTAGCAATACAAAAAATAAGAAGGAAAATACTACCAACATTCTCCTTTGATATGATACAGGAATTAAATTTGTTGGATCAGTGGAGGAGATTAAACCTGAAAAGAAATATATATACTTTTTATTTGAACCCACATAAGTCATGGTCCTGATTAGACATGGTATGGATGAATGGAGAAATAGGAAATGAAGTAGAAACAATAGAAATTATGACAAATGTATGGGCAGATCAAAACACTCTAAAAAGAATTTGTAAAGGGAAGAAAAAAATAAGAAGATTAACAATGAATTCCCAATTGTAAAAGAAAAAGAATATATTTTAATTTTTTAAAGAAGAAATAGAATTATTTTTTAAGGAAAACATGAATCAACAAACATTGTTGCTTTGGGGTACTATATTATGGGATACAGCCAAAGCATATTTAAGGAGAATAACGATAGCATATATGGCGAAAAGAAATAAGGAAAAATGGCAACATTATTTTACAGGAGATTAAAAATTTAGAAATTAGACTACAAAGAAAACCGCAGGATGAGAAAGTGAAGGGGGAAATGGCCCTAGCTAAACATAAATTAAATGTGGTAGACCAGGAAGAAAGAGAAAGGGATTTGAATTTCAGAAACAGAATTTCTTTGAATATGCTAACAAAACAGAGAGTTGGTTCTCCTATAAATTAAAAATAGAAAAGGAGAAAGGGCTGATACAGGAGTCAAAGAAAGAAAATAAGAAATTACAGTACCAAATGGTAGAAAATAAAAGAATAGTTCAGAATTATTTTGAAGGGTTGTATAAAGAGGAAAAAGTGAATAAAGATAATATTGAACAATACCTAAAGGAGAATGGCCTACCAGAAATAAGAGAGGAACATAGAGAAACGTTAAATAAAGAAATAACAGCTATAGAATTGGGAAAAGCAGAGCAAAAACAGAAAAACAATAAAACTCCGGGCTATGATGGACTCTCTGCAGAAATTTATAAATGTTTATATGAATGTTTTGAACCGGTGATGTTGGAATTGTACAATGATGTATTGAAACAAGCTAAATTACCCAAATCATGGACTGAAGCATATATTTTGTTAATCCCAAAAGAAAATTTGGATCATAAACAAATTAAAATTTACAGACCAGTCTAAATTATAATTTTTTTACTACAATAATGGCTGAAAGGTTGAAAATAGCATTGAATGAAATAATATATCCAGATCAGAATGGTTTTCTACCTTCCAGACAGATAAATAATACAAGAATTGTGTTAAATGTCTTAGAATATTGCAAAGCTCATCCAGAAAAGCAGGTGCACTGACTTTCTTAGATGTTCAAAAAGCATTTGACAATCTTAATTGACAGTTTTTGATCCAACAAGTGAAGGTTATAGGATTTGGAATGAATACTCCACTCAAAAAGCTAGGGCAATAATAAATGGAGATAATATTGAGAGATTTGAAATAATGAAAGGAGTGAGACAGGGATGTCCAATGTCACTTCTACTTTTTATTTTAATGCTGGAAGTGTTTCTAGTCCAGATCAGAAAAAAATGCTTAAATAAGAGTGAAAATTTAAAAAGAATGTAAGGTATAGGTATTTGTGGACGATTTGGTGTTTTTTACTGAGGAACCAATAGAGACAGGGAATAATTTGATACAAGAAATAGAGAGATATGGGGTGATAGCTGGATTAAAAATTAATAGAGACAAGCCAAAAATATTAGTCAAAAATTTGACAGAAAAAAAAAGGTTTTAGAAAGAGAGATGGGACTGCAAATTGAAAAAAAGATTACATATTTGGAAATTTAGCTAACTAGATGTTCCTCTAGAAAAGGGTCATTGGTTCTCACCTGATATGACCTTTCTCTGTGGGTGGAGATAGCATTCATAATTGGGTGATCAGTCTCCCCCGCTTGCTGATTGGACTGAGTCTGTCAAATCTCCCTCTGCTGCTAGGGATTGGCGAAGGAATATTGACAGACTGTTGTGTTCCCCTATAACAATAACAAACACATTCAGAATGGACCAAAACCAGGATGAGACTGAATGCTATCTCTACCCAAAGAGAAAGGTCATATCATGTGAGAAGCAATGACCCTTCTCCATTGTGGTGGAGATAGCATTCAGGATTGGGACATACCAAAGCTGGTTGTCCTATAGGTGGGTATGAGGTCCAAATCCCCTAGACAGAGTAGCCCTTTTAAAGAATTCTCCGTCCAAAAGCTGCCTCAGCAGAAGCAAAAGCTTATAGTGTCTGATGAACGGAGAAGGTGAGGCCCTGCAAACCTCCTCAAAGAGGCCTGAGTGGCCCATGCTGCCAACATGGCCACAGTTCTTGTCAACTGTGCTGTTATCCTTGGAGGAACCGCAAGTCCTTTGGAGGCTTTGGATATGCACAGTCTTATCCATCTCCCCACAGTCATTTGAGTCACCTTGCAGACCACAGTAGAAGGTTGAAAGGAAATAAAAAGGGATTCAGACCTCCTGAAGGGTGATGTCCGCTTAACATAAATCCGCAAGGTCCAGAATGTGCCATCTTTTTTCTAATCCATGCATAGGATGCAGGCAAAAATCAGGTAAGATTAGTTCCTGGACTCTGTGGAACCACAAGTTCACCTTTGGCATGAATGAAGGGTCTAGTTTTAACACAGCTTGGTTGGTGTGAAACACATAAAGGTCCTTCCTAACAGATAAAGCTACCAAATCCGAAATCCTTCTGGCAGAGACCAATTGCTACCAGGAAGGCCACCTTGCAAGACAAAAACTGCAAGGAAGTAGATCTCAGGGGTTCAAATAGGGCCTCGGTCAGCGAGTGCAGTACTTTAGAGAGGTCCCATGTCGGCTATCGATGAACCACTGAAGGCCTCAGGTTTGTAGCACCCTTTAGAATCTGCGGACCGTGGGATGTCTAGACAAAGATTCCACCCCCCCAAGGACAGAACAGAGGACAAGGCTGAACCTGCCTCAGCAATGTGTTAGATGAAAGTCCCCTTGTCTAGGCCCTCTTGGAGAAAGTCCAGCACCTGGGCAATCGAGGCACCAGAAGGGTAACTGTCAGACTTAGAACATCATTCACTGAAAGCCTTCCAGGTTGCATTGTAGATGCGGTTGTGGAGGGTCTCCTGGAAGCCTGGATAGTTCTTATTACTCTGGAGGAAAGAAGACACAAAGAAGCTCCCATGGCCAAGGGCTGCGTAAAGCATTTGTTCCCTCCACCCCCAGAACCACAAACCTGGAGGAGAATCTTGGGAGTTGTGTATTGCCCTGGGAAGTGAAGAGATCCATAGTTGGCACTCTGAAACGCTCTGACAGCTTCTGAAACAAAATGGGGTGCAACCACCACTCTGCGTGGTCAATGGTGGCTCTGCTAAGCCAGTCAGCCTCAACACTGTTGAGGTATTCCACATTAGGAGAATGAGTGCACTCAGGGAAACATAGTGAAAGTGGTAAGAAATAACACACAACCAGCATATAGATACACTGTTTTACTTCCTACAAATGGGCAAACAAAGTCCAACAAACAGTCCAAATCATACACGGTTAAAGCAGGTAGTATCAGTCCAGGGATAATCCAGAAACAAAGTCCAGGATCAAAATCAGAGTTCAGAAAACAGAGTTTGCTAATAGTTACAAGACTCACAGCAATCCGAGCAGAATGACGACCAGGCAACATGGCAATACAGGAAATGCAAGAAAGAAACCAGGTTTCTGGCTCCATCTTATGGCCATTGGAAAAACTTCAGCCAATCACATTACAGCATTCTCTTAAAGATACAGCATTTAAATTACTATCCTGGTTTATATATTTCCAACCCAACTTTTAGGTGACTATCACTCCTAACATTCTCCCCTTTGGGTAGGACAATATATAACACCTTACAGTTTAAGTCCATAATCCTCACAGCAAGCCTTATGGCATTGCTCAGAACCTTGGGCCTTTCGGTGATTACAAATGCATTTTCAATGATTCTCTGAGATGCAAGTACTCCAGTGTAGATCATTCTTATTTTGAACCACACTGTCTCACATATTTAGAATAATAGCATCAGTGTGTTTTGATTCTTAACTTTTAACAACAGACTTGGAAAACCATCTGAATTGCTGATTGGTTGTCTTCAATCACAACAATACATATTTACATTAATTCCGGTATCTATACAATAGTTGTTTTTAACAAACTAATATCCGTACATTAATAGAGAACAAACATAAGTAATGTTCAGCCTCCAATCTTGGTTGACTAAAGTGACTGTTTTGTCGAATAGACCACCATCCAATTAACACCTTCCAACGACAGTACCCTGACGTTGATTTAATGTGTATGTATGTCTGGAAGCAAAACTTGCATCTGGCATCTGCAATTAAAACTTTAGTTCATCCTAGGCTCTAAATATAATGCATCAATGCGATTTGTTTGGTTTAAGACAATCTCAACGACACGTTTAGCAGGCTTGCCAATGCTTTTCAGTAGGCTCAAGTATTATAACCTGGCTAATTGGTTTAACACTATATGCATATATCTGGCCTTGCACAATTATAAGATAAGCTACCAATTACAAGATTGATAAAATTACTTTATCAAAATCAGGACTTTGCACATCACTGTGGCTAAAACTCCTGGCTCATTCGGTGTTTTAGCGCTTACAAAAGTTCGCATTTATAAAGTTTCTTCAGTAACTGGTTTAAATTTTATCTGCCTGTGAGTCAGTTATGTAGCCTCCCGAGTTTTATCTATTTTTAAACGCAAGAATTACTGTTTTTAATCTCACCTAAATGTTTTTATTTTAATTTCGTTCTCTAACAGTAAAATAATCGTCAGTAGCTTCTGTGCTCAGTCTTACGTGATTTAAATGCTATGTCTCAGTGACAATAGCAAACAATGAAACTAACGATCATAACTTTTCTTTTTGAATTAAACATGGATCAGCCCACACCCAGCGACAAAACCTTATTCTTTGTTAATGTCCTTTCACTATGCACACTGGTTCCACTCATAGGCCTGATTGCGTTCAAGCCATTAGAGCTCTTTTTTAATCTCCAGCAATCAGTTTTGCTATGTTTTTATCCCTAAAGGGATATGTTGCATACAGTGCATGAAGAATAATGAGCCATCTCCACATCTAAATGGTGTACTTGTGTAGTTTATTCTTTAGTGCCCACACTAATGTGCTCGTGAAATGGTAACGCTTCAGACTAGGTGGCCAAATTAGCCTCATCGTAGCTCATTGATTGACTGATCAGATCCTTGTGCTACTTAACCTGGCTTTATGGCACGGTAACAGTCCCATCCACACCACTGTCGTTAATTTTATAATAAATCGGACACTTATCCGACCCTATCGACTATGCTTACTTGTTGGTAACGCCTGACATTTTCATTATACCTCCAATCTTTGTAAAGATTTGTCAGTTCCTTATCCTTTTGCTTCCTGTCGAAAGCAGCCTGATCCTAGCGGATACATTTCAGTTCATTATATCTATTGGAACTGGTATTCACCTTGGCAAAATTAACAACCGAATCACGGGTCGGTACTGGGCTTGAAAATCTTATTGCAACTCAGGGTCACTGATGGACTTCTCCTGTTGCCATCTGCTCCTGTTCTATCTACCTCCTCCTGCTCCTGTTCTTGCTCATATGGCTATTAGATGTTTAACTATTTCATCATTAGGGACTATTCTGGGTGTCAATAATAACATTGTTAGATTCATATTCTAGTTATTCCACCAACATGCTCAGATTAGCACTAGGTGCTACACATATACATGAACGTTGCCTTGCATCCCGAAACGTCATAATACATGAAGCTGTGCCTTGATCCCGATTCCTAAACGATCTATTGTTGGGGGCCTCGTAACCCTAGAATATTTTTCTAAGGCACTATGTTTGCCTTCTCAGTCTTAACTTGTTGAAGGGAGATATGACCCATGCTTGGACTCCCAAATGTGTGTAGGTACTTAAATGTTGGTTTTCTGCCATGCCAACAAAATGAATGGCAATTCTCAGTTGTTGTGTTCACCACCTTGTTTAACACATGGTTGCTACTAGCATTATCGGCCTCACCCACAGTGTTTCAGGCAAACCTGAGTCAGAATAACATAGTTGTGGAGCCATGGGCTTTTAACGGTTTTTCCCCCTTCATTCTATAAACAAGTGTATGTTTGTAGCCTGTAAGGTGCAGACGCTTATGCTTGATAGCAGCCATTTTAACATAGGTTTGGGATCTACTTAATAAACTCAGTCACTGTTATCTTATGTTACAATAATTACCCTTATGTTCATTTTTCTTTTCTGCAAACCTTAGCCAATTTAAATAAATGTTGGAATGTTCTAGTTTTGTGTTTTTTATTAGATAGAAGAAACTGTACTGTGAGTAATGATCCATTATACTCAAAACATAACAGGGATCTCCAAACTGGGTTTCTTAGGACCAATTATGTCAACAAACACAACCTCTAAAAGTTTCTTTGGTCTTAACCCATTCAGTCTGTTTGCTGGTGTAATCTTGCTTTTCTCCTGACTACAGGCATTACAGTTTAAGTACTTGCTACAGGGTGTTCTAATTTTTACTCCCTCTGACAATTTAACAGCATTTGTTTCAGCATTTTGAAATTAATGTATCTAGACATCTATGCAGTAAATATATATACATTTCATCATGTGGCTTAACATTGTTATAAACCGAGTTAGCCATCTTCAACTAATCATCATGTATCACATATAAATCATTTTCTAATTTAGCAGTAACACTTTTACCCTCTTTCTCTATTGTACAGTTATCCCCTAAAGGTTACTACATAACCAATATTAACTAAATTAACTAAATTAACTAAAGCCCTGACTGATAACAAATTAAATTTCAGTTTAGGTACATATAACATAGATAAATACTCATTTATACATGAACAATATGCAGTACCTTCACCAGATGTTTTATCTTCCATCCATTTGCTAATGATACATGTTTACTTGTGGACATCTTTACAACCTGTCTCTATTTTCTAGTAATGCACTGCAATGCTCCACTATCAACTACCCACAAATCATGGTTTACAGTTGAATTTCTAGACATAGCTAAATTAACATTCTTCTTAGCCTTCTGGTGATTACCAGTATATCTGTCATTTTCCCTCTCTATCTAGATTGCGTGTTCCCCTTAGCCCAAAGAAAAAACCATTTTCTAACAGTATAGGGCAGTTGAAAACAAATCTCTTGTGGTTGTTTGTCTCTCAGTTGGTCTCTTTCCTGCCTTCTTCTTGCGCTTCCGTTTCTAACAATCGTCCAGTATTGTCAGTTAATGTGCAGTTCATTTCTGGTCAGGACTTCCAGTGAAGATACATAATCATCATAACTTTCATCCATTGAGGAAAGAATGATGTAAACCTTGATTGTGGTACTCTGAAAAAAATAGTTCTTTTCGATGTAGCTCTTGAAAAGTTATTTTTCATAAAGTTCAATAGAGCTAACATATCTGCGCCTTTCAGAAGTGCTGCTCTAAAGAGTTTCTACATGTAAGATGCACATGTGCACCTCCACTGTCAAGACATAAATCCTCTTCAAATCTCCACACACCTAGCAGCACACTCTTCTCCACAAAATATGACATAGGCACTAGCTCGTTGGCTGTCAGGCTACGCATGTACTCATATCATCAAGAGCTCGTTCGTTGTTCTTCGTTTAAAGTCAGCTAACTTTTTGGCATTCATCCTCATTTATTTGGATCCCAAGCATTTCACATCTGTGTGGATCCTGAACTGCAGCCCATAACCCTTCCCTATGCAGAAGTAGACTGCACTTCATAGACCAGGAAACATAGTTTGTTCCATCTAACCGGGTTATCAGTGATAGACTTGTTGACGGGTCTTGTGCCATTTTTACTAGGACAGTAACCCACAATGAAATAATAAACAGCTGTCTGAGTACAGTACTGTGTATTCACTAACTCTCAGTTATCTGAGCCTGGTATGTTCTGGGCCCATAACCAGGTATTGTTGAGGTATTCCCCATTAGGAGAATGAGTGTACTCAGGGAAACGTAGTGAGTGATGTTGAATAACACACAACCAGCATACAGATACGCTGAATAGTAAAATGTAGGTTTTACTTCCTATAAATGGGTAAACAAAGTCCAACAAACAGTCCAAATCATACACAGTTAAAGCAGGTAGTATCAGTCCAGGGATAATCCAAAAACAAAATCAAAAACAGAGTTCAGTAAACAGAGTTTGCTAATAGTTGCAAGACTCACAGCAATCCAAGTAGGATGACGATCAAGCAACACAGAAATACAGGAAATGCAAGGAGAAAGAAACAGGTTTCTGGCTCCATCTTATGGCCGTTGGAGAAACTTCAGCCAATCACACTTACAGTATTCTCTTAAAGATACAGTACTAAATTACTATCCTGGTTTATATATTTCCAACCCAACTGTTAGGTGATTATCATTCCTAACAAACATTGGCCATGCCTGCAATGTGCTCAGCTCTGAGCTATACCTGAGGTCTCTCTGCCCATAAGCAGAGTTGTTCTGCCTCTAGCATCAGTTGCCATGAATGTGTCCCACCTTGGCGGTTAACGTGCACCTTGGTTGACACGTTGTCAGTCAAGACAGGATGTCCTTATCTGAGACAGCATCCTCTAAGTGTCTCAGGGCCAGATGGACCGCCCTAAGCTGTAGACAATTAATATTATGGCCCAAATCTGCCTGGGACCATTGTCCCTGGACCACCCTGGATTGAATATGAGCTCCCCAGACATAAAGACTGGCATCCATACTCAGCACTAACTTGTCAGGTTCCTTGAATAAGAGTCCCATGGAAAGCGCCTCAGGTAACCAGCATTGCATTGATCTAAGGACCATCGGAGTTAATCTGACCTGTAGAAGGGAACAACTCCTACCTGTCTTCTGATAAGGGAGAAGAACCCATTGAAATTGATAATGCTTCCCATTATAGCAGAACCTGAGCAATTGTCGATGGGCTGGAATAATAGGGACATGCAGGCAGGCCTCAATTAAATCTATGGAGATCAAGAAATCCTCCTCCCTAATTCCCTCTAGAATTGACTGGAGCGAATGCATCTTAACCCTCCTGTATTTAACACGACAGTTAAGATGCTTCAAATAAAGAGTTGCCCTCCATCCCCCCGAAACTTTGGGGATTACAAACAAGATGAAATAAAACCGCAAGCCCTGTTGGCCCTCAGGCACCAGCTGAATAGCCTGGATTTCCAGCAGGTGCTGAATAGCTGTTTCCATAAGGACATTTCTCTCTCTATTTAGAGAGACAGGACAATGAATAAAAAACCTTGGGGTTTTTGAAAAGAATTCTATAGAGAGGCTCGAGCAGACCGTTTCCAGTACCCAATGCCTAGAGAACGCCAGACGTCCAATAGGAGGGTTGACATCCAATTTATCTGGGGCATTGGAGAGAAGGACCCCCCAGCCCCTCGAAAGGACCGCTTATTGTAAAATAGGCTATGTCTACCTGTCCTGTCCTGGGGTTGATCCTGCCTGGGGACAAAAGATCTCTGGTGCTTAAAGAACTCTGCTCCTACTTCAGGATTTCTATAATAGGAGCGTCTGAAATAGGGTGTTGATCTGAATTCACCCCTTCTGGACCTGGATGGTAAGATCTTCCCCTTGTCCTTGGAGTCCACCAGAGCTTTGTCCAGAGCCTCTGCAAATAATTTATCCCCCTTAAAGGGGGCAGTGGCCAACCTCCACTTATATCTCATATCAGCCTACCATTGTCTTAGCCAGAGCAGGCGGTGAGAGGTCATATTCTCCCCTATTGCCCTAGATGCAAATCTGGCCGCACTGAGGGTGGCATCAGCTGAAAGTACCACTGCTAATAGCTTGTTCACATGTTGGTGTGATCTGACATCCTCCAGTGAAATTCCTTCTAGCAGCTCTTGGAGCCAGATAAGAGAGGCCCTCTTTAAAAAAGATGCGGCCATGGAGGCCCTCAGTGCCCATGATGAACACACATCTGTTCAGCCCTCTTGTCCTCTGCCTTCAGTGAGTCCTCAGGTTCCCCAGGGATTGTTGGCTTGTAGGGCCACCACTGCGGTGTCGACAATGGGCACTTCCAGGGCCTTGGAAAGATTACCTCCCACGTTGAACATCTTCTTGTCCAGGGAGGAAGGGCTTGGACCCAACTCAAGGGACGACCACTGCCTTTGGATGACAGTGGTGAACATCCTTAGCATAGGGATGACATCTGCTGTTACTGTTTTTTCAGAAAAAAGTGGGTCACTTGGGTCTTCAGAAGGATCTGTAGGCTCCTGTAGTTCAGAACCAAGCCCCACCCTGTGGGTTTTTTAGCCTGGAAGAGGAGCGACCTGAAGATGGCTGGTTGGAACAGGCCTGGCATAGAGACTTGGTTAGCATCGAGGCCTTCATCATCAGAGTAGTTTATGTCCATTAGTTGCCCACTTTCAGAAGTGATAGAGTGGGAGCTTTCAGCAGGATCATAGAACCCTGATTCTGAATGCAGGGAAAGATCATCCTCATGATGAGACCTGTGTCTCCTACTATGTCTGGATGAAGGGACTGAAGCCCCTGAAGGTGAACACCTGGTCCGTTTCAAGACAGCTAACGCCCCTTGCCTTATTGCCTCATTTAAAAGAACCTGCATATTAATTTGGCATTCAGGCTCCTGCCCCCTGACTGGTCTAATTCCAGCTGACATGGGAGTAAATGTGGCTTCAGGAGCCAGTCTGGGTTTCTGGTCTATAGCTGTCAGTTGCTCTGTTGCTGGGCAGACTGAGAAAAAATTTTTTATCTCTGAAGCTTCAATAGACTCTTGCAGCTCTTCAAGAGCTCCCCTTGTGGTTGTTTCTGTTACTACACTCCTGTCAGTTTGCAGCTGCCTATCTCCTCTTAATAACGGTCGCTCCTCATTTAGGCGGGAAGCTGTGCTGGGCACCATTTCTTCTGAAGTTTGGGCTGCTTCTTTTTCTCTAGCCTACAGCTTGTCAAGAGCCTTGTCTCTACGGTGCTCGTTACGCTCAGCTGCCTTGGAGCTCTTTTGAGCCCCTGCAACCTTGTCTTTAGGCTTGAGGCTATAATAGGAAGACATCTGGTCTGGAGCTGCTGGGCTTAGAGAGCATGACAGCCTGCAAGCCATCTCTTTCACTTTTCTGACTGCGCAACTAGCTTTCTGTGATTCCACCATTTTTAATTCCAACACTGTTACTCCAGAGTTTCCACAAGTTAATCTGCAGCCTTTCCTATCGCTATGCTATCTAAAGGCTACTTTCCCTACCTAACTTGTTACTCTGTGAGATTTCCGCCTTCACTGCAATCTTCTGCCACTTTAATGCTGCCGTGGTAAAACCAGCGTCTGCAACGGCCATTTCAAGCCACTGAGAGACTTGCCAAGCCAAAGCACGGGGATGCAGTGTGGATGGTGTTTCTACACACCTCCTGTGAAAAATACCTCAGTACGATGTAGATTGCCCTTAGCTGATCCGCTGTCTGACAGCCTGGGCCGAAGCCCCAAACACGCTGTCTTTGATAGCTGTCAAATGAGTAGACCAGTTCACCTTTGAAATAGGATTCAGGATTGGTGATTTTTTTCTCTATTTGTCAAATTAAATTCCTTAAAATTTTGGTTCTTTAGGAGAAGAAAATTAACATGTCGTCCAGCTATCTGACTGAGTCAATTTCTGGGAGGACCCTAGCAACAGAAGGAGTGTCCTCAAAGATTTGAAAGACTTAGTCCAATCAGCAAGCGGAGACTGATCACCCAATCCTGAATGCTATCTCCACCACAATGGAGAAGAGGACAATTGTAAGAAGCTGATACAACAAATAAAGAAATATTTAATAACTTGGGAGAAATTACAACTATCTCTATTAGGAAGGATAGCCACAATAAAAATGAATGCATTACCAAAATTATTGTATCATTTTCAGACAATTCCTATAAGGTTAGACAAGAATTTTTTTGAGGAATTAAACAGAATAGTTACAAAATTTATATGGCTGGGCAAGAAAACACGAATAAGCTTAAAAATGCTATAAAATAGTAGAAGCAGAGGTGGCTTTGAACTTCCAAAATGGGAATTGTACTATCAGGTGATGGTTTTAATATGGATTAAGCAGTGGATAAATTTAAAAAAATAAAAGGATTCTAACAATCGAACGTTATGACCTATAGCAGGGTGGCATGCCTTCCTATGGGATAAAAGAAATAAGACACATTCATATTTTTACAGACATCAGATAAGGGAATCATTAATACAAACATGGGAAAAAGATAACAAGAAAACATTATATGAAATTACCGGACTGTGTCTCACCTATGGAAACAACAATATATCCAAATATAAAGGACGTAAAGAAAATTATTAGATACAAAGAATTATTAGATAGTCAGGGGAACCTTAAAACAAATGAAGAATTAAAAGATCAGGATATAATTGTAGATTGGTGGCCATATTTACAGATACAGGTGAGATTTAGAAAGGATTTAGAGGAATATGGAATTGAAAAGGAACTACAATCAAATTCTGACAGGTAAGAAAGAAAAACTTATAACAAGATTGTATAATTATTTATTCAAAGTGGAACTAGAAGAAGAGATAGTGAAGGGACCAATGATAGCTTGGGAAAGGAACACAGGTCATAATATAAAATTAGAGGACTGGGAAAGAACATGTACCAAAAACTGCAAATTAACATTGTCAACAGCATATAAAGAAAATCAGTATAAAATGTTCTATAGAAGGCATTTAGCACCAGCGAGATTGGCAAAAATATATTGAAAATCAGAGTGTTGGAAATGTAAACAAAAAGATGGAACGTTCTTCCACATGTGGTGGCAATGCCCCAAAGCCAGAAAATATTGGATGAAGATACAAAGATGTTTACAGGAGATAACAGAACACCAAATAGAATTTAAATCTGAAATGTTCTTATTGGGTATAAAGGAAAATTTAGCAAATAAATCCAATACATCCTATTACATATAATAACAGTGGCAAGGATAGTTTTTGCACAGGGTTGGAAATCAGAAAATATACCATCCAAAGAGATACTAATACAAAAAATATTAGATTGTGCTGAGATGAACAACTTACAACAGAACTAAAAGGCAAGGAGGAATCAGAATATTATGTGGTTTGAGATAGATGGTATAAATGGATAGAACATAGGAATAAGGATTAATGTATAGGAATAAATGTAAATATATGTATTATTGATGACACAAAACTGTTAACAATGTAAATAGAGATGTGTAATTAAAAAATTAGAAATAATTTATGGCCGTAATAACTGGATAATAGAAATATTTTACTATGTAATAAAACATTACAAAATCATTAATCCTTTCTTGTAATTTTTGCACAAAAAGATAACTGTTTAGAAATCCAGTCCTTATTTTTTTCCCTATATCCCTAGGCAAGCCACTTTCAGCCACTTCCACAATATATATAGTACTATAATGATACAACACTCCATTAACTTGTTAATTATTCCAAAATATGCTTAAGCAGCATCTCAAATATTCTAAAACACCACAAACGTTAAACATTACTAAATAAGAACTAGACTTCCTTCATTTTATTCATGCACAATAAAAACTTGTTCAAATTTTATGAACTAAAATAAAATTGTATAAGATGCTGATCCAGAATTCCTATCACAAAACAAACTTGTAAAAACAAACTGTAGAGTTGTAGAGATTGTGGGAAGATAATAAATTCCATATTATTTCTTTACTTGGGGAAAATGTGCATATATTTAAAATAATAAATTACTCAATCGCTATGTTTTTAAAAAGTAAATAGATATGGCCAAAATTTATTTTTAGTATAGAAGTGTGAATTAAATAATCACCTGAATGATCTCAGTTAGTCAAAGCACATGATTAATTCAACCGGTCATATTCTGACATACTGTGTGTGCACGCACACATGCACACACACACATACATACAATAAATAAGACAGTTAACATTAGAAGTTCCTTCTTAGCACATCTGCTAAATACCACAATTAACATGTCACAAGCTATGAACCCAACCTCCAAATATATATAATTTTTTAAAAATAAAATTTTCCATTAATTCATGTCATTATTTTTGCATGAATCTCAGCCTATTTTAATTACTTTACTTCTTATACTTTTGAGAATGTATAGTCAATTAATCTTTAAAAGTAAGTAAAGCAAGTAAACCTGAATAATAAGGAAAAAATATTTTCAGTTGGATTCGTGTAATATGGATGTGTAAAAAAGAAGAGTAATCCATGGAATTTTCAATATTTTAGCTCCGCTTATGTTTACTATAGGCATGGGTACAAGTATGCATACATGCAAAGTATATGTAAGTATAAGCCACAAAAATTCCTCTCATCTTATCCGTATACAATAAAATTATTCCAATAATTCATAATCAAACCTCAAATTGATTTATTTTTAGAATCATCAACCCCCAAATCAATTTTTCATTGAACAGCTGAGGTGACACAAGTAACCATCAATTCAGCTTTTAGGGGATCCAAAATAGTTTTGTGGGTCACACAATCAACACTGTACTATACCAAGAAAATATTCAACTCTAGATAATACTCAATTTGCAACCACAACTGAGACCAGAATTTCTTTGTTAAACAAGGCAGTTGTTAAATGAACTCAATTTAACAACTTTTTTGCTAGGGAGAATTCAGTTTCCCCCATTGATTTTTGTCTGTCAGAATCTGTTTGAGAAAGTCCTAATATGTGACTCTAATATGATGCAAATTTTGTAAATGGATCCTAGTCCCAAGCACTCAAATTTTGATCTGTGATCAAAATTGACTGTGAGGATGCTGCATTGATCATGTGAGGAGTTTTTGTCACTTTTTTCAGTGTCAGTATAACTTTGAATACACATAAAATGAATGGTTGTAAATTGAGGACTAGCTATATTTTCTTAGATTCAGGGATCTACAAAAAAAGTGCTATTTCAAGTGCTATCTTTTATTAGAATTTTTACATGATGAAAACGCTTCTAAAGAAACTTATTTTGTTACATAAGTAGCATGTTTAAACTGTTCCAAATAGCTCAGTACGAGAGAGAGAGAGAGAGAGAGAGAGAGAGAGAGAGAGAGGGAGGGAGNAGAGGGAGGGAGGGAGGGAGGGAGGGAGGGAGGGAGGGAGAGAGAGAGAGAGAGAGAGGTGTCCCAAATTAGTTTAATCCCAGTTCAGCAGGCAAAAGACTTGCAGTCTAATGAAAGAAATAATCTTCACTATTCTTGCTCTCACAAAATTCTTAGAGAAAATTATACTTTTAAAAGGAACTCACGTTTAATTCTATTATCCACAGCAAGGTTATAAACAACAAGTCAAACGTGACAAATAAACAGAAAGTCCTTCGAACATCAGAAATGCCGTTTTTCCACCTGGTTTCATACGACTCAACTCTTGGCATTAGCTGCGTTGGGTTGATGGAATGAACATCCCTTAAAGAAGGATAAGAACCCAGACCTCTGCCTTGGGCATTTTCTTGGTTGCCTGACATCCAACTCATCTTGTCTTTGGTTATAGCAGCTTTGTTTCAGTTCCAACATTACTACCAGATTAATCCACTTTGAAGATTTCTCTACAAAAGAAATGCCATAATTAATTGTATTAATCTATTCTTTACTAATAAAGCTTGATTATGCAATATAAACATCCCCAAACCAATGTGTTCTAGAAGTAAATTTAGTCTTTGGCCTTCAATTTTCTCAGCATGGCAAAAAATGTTGAGGGCTCTTGATTGAAGCTGATGTAATTAATGAATCATAACTGTTCTCTCCACATTCTTGTTCCTCCAATAAGTCAAATATTACTAATACATCAAAGTAGGTATGGCAAATTGTGCTGTTATCATCTTAAGTAAAGAGAGCTCATTTCTCTTTTCAAACTAAAGACAGAAAACATGAAAAAATATAAGTTTAATGTACTTTGGTTTCCAATATTAATAATTTATTTTTGGTATATTTTAGACACCAAGATAGATGGCATATAAATGTAATAACGAAATAAATTTTAAGCTGTTTTCTTATTTCTAAGCTTCAGTTCCAATCCAAACTCTCCAAATACTGGCAAGTTAAGTCATTTTTTAAAATTTTTTTATTATAAATAGATAGCAATATATTCAATATTCATATAGACAGTGTGTTGTCTGGTTACAATTCCTTTGAACAATACTCAGCATCATATTAATGATGATATTCTCTAGCAATAATCTTATAGTACCAGTGCTCTTCATAATACTAATACATGTTAATTATTAATACTAATTAGCATTAATAACTGATAGTAATCATCCATAATGATAAAATTATTCTCTTGTAATTTTAAAAGTTCTAGTTTCTGTTTCTCTTATTTAATATCGATAGGACAAATCCCATATCTCAAAATATTCAATGTCCTCCTTTTCTTTAATTTCAACAGTTAGTTTACTCATTTCTGCACATTCTAAGATTTTTTTAATTATTTTCTCTTTTGTAGGGATCTCCCCATCCTTCCAATGTTGTATAAACACGATTCTGCACAACACTGTTAGCTGTTAGTATTAAATGCACGTTCCTTTTACTGTATTTTGGTATAATGTCCAACAGAAATATTTCCAGTTTTAGATCTATATGTTCCTTTATCATGTTTTCTATCCATATGTGTATTTTTGTCCAATAATGTTTTTGCTTTTGGACACGTCTACCACATGCAGTAGTATGAACTCAGGATCTGGTTGCACTTCCAACACATAGCAGACATATCTTTAAACATCATGGCTAATCTTGCTGGAGAACATTTTGTATAAATTTTCTTTATATGCAGTGGACATTGTTATAGTTTCTGTCCCACAGCTTTTGCCATTAATTCAATTCTACAAAGTGCCCAAAGTTTTTAGCCCACGCTATCATGGTTTCCTTTCCTTTTTCCATTCTAATATTCAATAAATAATTATAGAATTTTTTAAATTAGTCTCTCCTCTGGTCTTCTTAAAAGTTGATCCAGTTCTGTTGGTTCTTTATGAAAACCATATATTTTAGCATCTTTTTGATATCTAGATTGTATTCATACATATGGTCACTATGTTAAATCTATCCCTTGTCTATTCAATTCCTGCTTGTTTTATAATTCCCCCTTCTCATTCAAAATAACCTTATATCTTACAATTTTTCCTATATCCAACACATTTAGGTATATTTGACCTGCATTGTGGAGAGCCAGACTGGTATTTTCAAATATCGTTTCTCCTTGATTTTTGCCCATCCTAAAAACAAAAATGTTTCTAATATAATGTCCTTGAAAATATTTGTGTTTTCAAGAAGAAAAAGATTATAAAATATGGGATTTATTTTACCAATGGTTAGATAGAAAAACAGGAAAATGAAATATATTACAATATAAATATAATACAATAGTAAATATAAAATAATTGTAATTATACATTTTAATGGTAATTATATGTTTTAATGGATTATTATGGAAGGAAGTATAATATAAATTAGGATTTGGAAAAAATGAGATTTGCTCGAAATATTAATGTGAATTTACAACTAGTCTAATGATGATGTAATGATAAGATAATGATATGGAATGTTGATTAATATGATTATAAATTTAAATCTAAGAGGGGAGACAATATTGTGCACAAGAAATATGTACCAACCAGCATACTGTACAATTGAAAGGTTTTATTTGTTGTTTTGTTTTTGTTTATTGTCAGAAAATAAAAAAACTTTTTACAAATATATATATATATATGTATTTGTGTATTTTATTTTTCCCATACCATAGGAAGGCATGCCACCCCCAGTTGCAAAACATGTCTCTCCAATGTTAATAGTCGTCTATCTCTCAGAGTTATCCATTCTTTTAACCAACTAAGAGCAGCTGCCTGGTAATATAATACCCAGTTTGGCAACCCAAAGACTCCCCTATTAGTAGAGACTTGTAGTAATTTCAGACTTATTATTGCCTTTCTACCTTGCCAAATAAATTTTGATACCGTTCTATTTAATTCCTCTAAGTATTTCTTTTCCAGCTTTATTGTAATTGTTTGGAATAAGTATAACAGTCTTGGTAAGATATTCATTTTGATGGTGGCTATTCTTCCTAACAGTGATAGTTGCATGTTTTTCCACTTTTAAATAGAGTTTAATTTGCTGTATTAATTTTAAATAATTATCTTCTTTTATGGTTACACATCTTGCTGAAAGATAAATTCCTAAATATTTTACTTTTTTTTACTACCTGAATGTCTATCTTTTCTATTAAATCTTTTTTCTGTTTGCCAGTAAGGGTTTTGATTAAAATTTTAGTTTTCTCTTTATTTATTTTCAGTCCTGCCACATCACCAAAATCTTCTATTTTCTTTATTAATTTGGGTCCCATTTCTAACGGGTCCTCTATAATAAAAACCAAATCATCTGCGAAAGCTTGTAATTTGTTTCCTTTTTTATATCTTGGTGGATACTTCAATTTAGCACTTCCAGAATCAAAATAAATAGTAAACATTTTTTTAATTTATATGCTAACCATCTTCCTAGTTTATTAGCGTTTTCAAAGTTTTGTTTTATACTCTTAATTTTCTGTGCCAGTTCTTCTTTTTCAAGTAATCTCAGTTTGTGTTTTATTTGCATTTGATTTTTGAGATTTTTTTCTTGTGGCTTTTTCAGTTCTAAATTTAACTATGGCAAGTTAAGTCATTTTTAATGTTTAAAAATAAAATCAATGACTTCTTTTCCAAAGCAACATTGATTTTACATAAGTGATCCACATAAATTTATTTATTTAGCCATAGATTAATTTTCCCTATTATTAGAGATTATATTATACAAATAGAATTTATTGAAATTTTGAAGACAAGGCTGTGCCAGCTAGTCTGGGGTCCTCAATGAGTTTGACATTTTGGGGGTGGCTAATTAAGTAGATATCACTGTCTACTCCCTTGCATATTCACTCTCCATCCTGTTTTAAATTTAACTGAATATCTTAAGCTACCTAACAAAATGAGTAGCATACAAGATTAATAAATAAAATGAATGAATAAAAAAAATACATAACTACAAAATAAATACAGTAGGACTTCCGACTGATGCCATGGCAAGATCGGATATGAGGAGCTCCTGTGCTGAGTTCTCCCCGTTGGAGGACTCCAAAAGGACTCCAAAACCACCCTATAGGGGTGGTTAAGAAAAGAGGGGTGCCCTGCAGGTCGCAGAGAGCAACTCTCCTGCTTGACCCAGGGCTTCTTCCCTCTCATCCATGATGAGGAGAAAAGGCAGCCATCATGGTTGCCATGAAGCTGGGACAGCCGAGGCAACAAAGAAATGTGCAAGAGCGATGTAGATGAATAGTGACTTGGAGCTGGGTGAGAAGATTCCTTTTTTATTTTATTTATTTATTTTATTCCTTTTTTATTTAAAAGGAAAAAAAGAGGAAAATCCAGGAAAAGAAACTCTTAGAACTATTTCTTAAAGTGGCGAACAACCATAGAGAGAAAAATCCTGGAAAGGAATTAAGGGGAGAAAAGCTAAAGACCTTTTAAAACAAAGAAATTTGGATCTTTAAACTGGGTAGGTGTTGTTTTGGAAAAGCATTATAAAATGCTGGAATTATTTACTTGAATCTACTTGGACAGCCGACTTTGCTTCTATAAATTAAACTAAATTTGGATTAATCAATTTATCAGTCTTGAAACAATGCTGCGTAACCTAAGCTCAGGGCGCCATCTACTGGTGAATGGAAAATATACCATACCCCTACAAGTCTAGGAATATTTTTGATACGAGAAATAAAGAGAAATAATATGGTGATACTTACTGTTCTATAACTATCTACTTTATGATTATTAGATATTTTATTGTGAGAATAAAGAAGATTTTTAAGTAAATTAAAGTGACTTTTGATTAGTGAAAAGGACTTGATTTGTGCCTGGAATACTTAAATGGAACTGATTAATAATCTTGAGATGTAAAGAACTATGACTATTGAACTTTCTGAGGAGCAACATTGGACTTGAACATATTTTTTGGGGACTTGGGTAAGAGCAAGACTTACTAAAATAAGACAAGATGCTCCATCAGGTGGAAATGAGTGAAATTTCAAGAGAAATTGTGTTGATGTTTCAAAGCATTAGGGGTACTATGACAAAGAATCACAGAGAGATAAAGAACCTAATGCAAATAGAAAATACGTTACAATTGATAATGAATGAAGATCAAAGAGTCCAGGAAAGAGAGGAGACAGCAGAAAGAATGGAGAAAAAGATAGAACAGACAAACCAGCAATCAAAACAAGAAGATGAGAAGGAGAAGACAATAAAGGTAATAATGATTGATGAAATAAACCAAGGGAAAAGTACTTTAAGAGATTTAAAAACAGAATCGGATAACCGGAAGATAGTTTTGAGAGATAGGGGTTTGGGTGGATACTTTGGAGACCTGGCAGCTTAGGATAGAGATGAGAGAAATATCCAGACTGAATAATGAAGACACAGATGCTCACAGAGACAAAGATCCAAGAGAGAAGTATGGGAGGCAAGTCAAAAAATGAATAAGAATTGAAGTATTAAAATGGACAAGAGACAATGGATAGAAAGGAATTATTTTTATTTTTTTTCCTTTTTTTCTAACGATGGTCTGATTAAAAAATAGAGTAGAGGTAAAAATAAGAAGACACACCTTTATAGAAAGCAATAGTTAGATGGAAAGATTGGAGGTTGAAAGATGGTATTATTAAGTATGTTTAAATAATAGGATGACTGGTAGTTGAATGGCGTTATTGTGACTTTGAACAACCAAATAATGAAGGACTATGTCTTAATAAAGTAGACTACTTTATACAGAACAATAAATCTGTGTATTAATACTAGAATTAGTAATGGTGACCTGGCTAGAAGTTAGAATAGAGTAGAAATAAGAAATATGGGGAATTTTTATATAATAGAATATAAATAATTAGATGGAAAGATTAGAGATTGAAAGATGGTATTACTATGTGTGTTTAATTGCTTTGTTTACTCCAAAACAATTATGTATATCAATACTAGGATTATATAAGTTTGATTAATGTAATAACTATTATTATTGCTGTTTGTATCAAAATGAATTATATCCAGAGGCCACACTGTTCATGTATTGATATTAATGTATTTTAAAAAATAAAAATCCAATAAAACTTGGGGGGGGAATAAATACAGTAAAAAATATGAAGGCCAGAAAAGGGGGACAGAGATTTTTAAAAAGGAAAAAAGAAACCTTCTCCTTCATCCACTGCAAATATAACCACCATAAAGAACTTACCACTCTTAAAATAAAACCAAGCATCTCTTCATTCCATATTTCCCGCAGTTTCTATAAACTTCAACAACCTCCCTCCCTATTAAAGAGCAATCCAGTAGAGATTATCAGAAATGACAACATAAATCTAAGGTAATCCTCAATTTATGACCACAATTGATCCTAAAAGTTATGCTGCAAAGTGAGACAGTTAAGTGAATTCTGCCCCAATTCATGGCCTTTCTTGCCACAGATGTTAAGTGAATCACTGTGGTTAAGTTAGTAACATGGTTGATAAATGAATCTGGCTTCCCCATTGACTTTGCAAAGGTCACAAAGAGTGATGTGACCTTGGGATGACATGACCTTGGGATACTGCAACTATCATAAATATGAACTAGCTGCCAAGCATCCAAATTTGGATAAGCAAAACATTTTATAGTTTAATGTAGTATTTAAGGTGCTGGCTTAGAAAATTTTGGATGCAGACCAACCTCCCTCATAGTTGTTGGAAGAAGAACAGTAGGTGGAAGAAGTATTTTGTATGTTTGCCAACTTCAGTTAGTTATAAAGATGAGTTGAAAATTTAAAAAGTAAATAATCATCTAAAGTCAGTAGGCTTCTTGGTAATGAGTGATGTAATCAAAGTACTACCAAGAAGAAAACAACACCTCTACTAACATTGACAGAACAAGCTAGAGCAAAAGAAACTCCTTTTCAGCATTGAAGAATATTGCCTTGAAATTGTAAATGTTATCTAATACATAAATATTTATTTTTTTAATAAGTTTCCTTACAACTTTATTCTGACAACTTTGGATTATGTCCCTACTGATAGTTTTATGGATTTCTAAAAATATATATATTTCAGTTCTTAATCTTTCACAGCATTAGCTAGATGACAAGTTATAAAAGGAAAATCTTTAGTCTAGCAAATAAAACATAGGGACAGGTTGGATGAAATATATTCTTGGTTCCAATTTCCTATTAAGCATGCGTACATATACAGAGTGTATCTTGAAGATATCGTGAGAACTGTTAGCTGATAAAATTCACAGAAATCTATTCAGCTGTTGGCTCAGTAAAAAAAAAACATTAGTGACGTCCCATCTTCACGACAGCAATTTTTCACCCACTTAATAAAAGCTTTTAGCCCAGCAGCCATTACTGGATGTCCTCCGAGACGAGCATTAGACTTCCTCCTTTCTATTTCTCCAACTAAGCCTGATCCTTCCTCTATGGATAGAGCGCTGGGAAACAGCGCCCTGGGAAAAGCTAGGAAACATCTGCACCGGGGGCAAACTAGGCCCACCGGATGCCATATCCTCATACTGCCTGGCCGGGAGAGGAGACGGAGGCAGCGGAGGAGAGAGTTCCGCACGTTTCAGAGTTCCCTTAGGGGCTGCCCAGGGAGAGAAGGCGGAGGCTGTCACAATTGTCCCTCCCCAGTTACTGAATTACGTGGGGGGAACGGGGAGGAAGAGCAAAAAGGCCATCAGGAACGGAGGAGTGTGGTGGAAGCCGAGCGCCTTCCCAAGGCTCCAGGAGAGAAGATGGCTGAGCGAAGATTCTCAAACCCTGGCGGGGAAAGGAAGTGGGGGGGAGGTGAAGTTCTTACCGGGATGCACAGCTCTGCTTTTTCTGGAGGGCGGGCCAAGTTTGCCGAAGTTATCCCGCCTAAAGCGGCTCCGCACCGTCCTCCCCACCCCCAAGTAATTAAGGTCACGCCCAATTGGCGACGATAAAACACCGCTCGGAGGCCTTGAGGGAGGAGCCGGACGGGTAAGGGAACGGCTAATAGTCAGAGCGGCCACTAAAACGCCGCCAGCAAAGGGCGGGGACACCCGAAAAGAAAGGCGGTAGGGAAGTCCAACGGGCGAAGGTTCCTCCCTTCTTTTTGACTCTTCTTCGTCGGAAGTGTTCATCATAGAAGTGATTTGTTGCTGAAAGACTAGTTTCTGCCTGCATAAACTAATTGTGCAAGTTTTCAGTTATGGTGAAAATTTCATGTCCATTACCCTTTGATAAGGTGCTGCATTACAATTCAAACGGTATCACAGAAGAATACACTTTTTAAAATCAAAAGTGAGACTGCTTTAGGAAAGGTCAGGAAAGTACGTAGAGTATTTCTGCGCCCTGGGGAACGTGGCAATCCGCATAGCAGTTAGTTGGGACTCGCTGCTAAGTAACTTACGCGCGATGTACGATGGAAGATTTTTAATGGCTTTTTTTCCTTTAGCTCTCTTCAGACCTGAACTTCAGCTTTTTCGCAAATCAATTATAGTCCTTTTGCTTCAATTTTCCTAATTAAAAAAAAATATTTTTATTAGTTTATAATGCAGTGTAGAAAGGGACCTTAATGAGGACAGTGGTGTCACCCAGAAAGGAAAAAGCCCAAAGGGAACATCGGGCCAGCCATAAAACAAACTTGCATAGGAAAAGAAATCTAATAAAAGAAATTGAAAGGAGCCTCCTAGACAAAAGCCAAGTAATTAAGAACATACCAAATCAGCCAAACAGACAGAAATTACAAATTAGAAGCATTACAAATAGAAGCCATTAAAACTAAAAGAGATTAGAGAAAAAAGCCGATAATACAAACAAGCTGCCCAGCAGAGTTTATTTTCATGCCTCGCTAATTTTGCCTTCTTGGTGAAAAAATAAACTCTGATGGATTTTAATGTCTAAACCTTAAACTTAAACACTAAATGAACATTTATACACAAAGGGAGAAAAAAGGTATAAAAAAACTGGGAACTTACCATCAAAGTTAGCTAGCTAGCCCAGGAATGCAGTCACGCTGTTTCTAGCCTTCCTGAAAATAAAAAGCTCCAGCTTTCAAGCAGTTGTCTGTATCCTTGCACCAGAGCTCTCCCAGCGGGAAAATTCGAACCCTCAGAGAAAGGCACTTTCAGCCTTTCTACAATTGGCAACCCACGAAGATTTTCCAGCCTACCCTGCACCGAGCCGGGCCCGCAGATCCATTCCAGCTGGCATGGACCTTCTTTGTCCAAGGACAACAGCTACGGACCCAGCCCGGAAGGCATAAGGGTAGTAAAGGGAGTTCGTGAGCCTTTCTGCTCATAGCTGCTTGAAAGCAGGTGAGTACCGCTTTAAATTTCTAACCTTACTAGATAGGAGAATGGGAAGCATCAGTGGTTAGGTGTGTGATTTGTGGGTTTTCTCTGCGGAAACAGAAGAATCCTCACGCTCCTCCATGATTGCCAGCCACACCCCAACCAGCGCTAGCTCCAACAAGCCGTGACGCGCTAGATTTGGGACGCAAGGGTGATCACGGATGTGAGTCCTTCTGAAGGACGCATGAAAACCGAGCAGCTGAGAAGGAACTGGTGTGGGAAATAAATAGAAAGCAGGAAAATAGTCCTGGTACACTCCCGCAAGCAAAGCCCTGTGGCAGTTAGAAGGGGCCCGTACCAGCTCCTGACAGGTGTAGGAGATAGTTTGCCTTAAAAAGCAGAGCAGGTCCTTCCAGATCCCACCTTTAAGGGAGATCTGAAACTGATGGTGGAGTGTGGGGAGGGGGCCCGTACCGGTGCTGCTAGGGGGCAGACGGTCCTCAAAGATCTGTTTTTTAGGGGGGTTCTTCAAACTAATGGCGGAGTTCCCGAAGAGAAAGGGGCCTGTACTCCGTGTGTAGGGAAACCGGAGTCCTTTCCAGAGCTTTTTGTCTGAAAAACTGACGGCAGTAGCGCCGGCTAACCAAAATAATCCCCACATCAGGTAGGGAATATGGGAAGTTGTAGCTCGAGGGCAATGGAAGAGACCCCTTTGGATAAATTACTTGAGGCTTGGGATGAAAGGCAAGTGCCTGTGCCTGACTGGAATGAATAAAAGAGATGCAAAAAGAATTTGAAAAAGTGGGCTTTATTGCGAGATGACACAGGAAGACAAATTTGCCCTGATATTGGTACTTTCGATCATAAAACCCTAAAAAGCACTTAGAAACACGCATTAAACCCAGCCAAATACCTATTGGTACTGCTGGGCTGAAATGGCTAGGACAAAAAAACCTGATTGAGGGAAAAGATCAGCAAAAAACCTGAAAAATCCATTCCCTGGATGGACAAACTGAGGCACGGTTCATGGCTCCCCTTTTAAACAGACCAGTGCAAAATAAGGGGACAATTAAAGGGCCTGTCACATAGGCCGACAGATGCAAAAAGTATGTAAAAAGGTCACAGTGGACGAGAAAATTTTCCATCCGTTGTTATCTGCTCTCAAAAGTGCCCAAATTTACATAACAGAGCGGACAACACGGAAAGGAACGGACGGGGGAGGACGTAGCCAGGATGGTAAAATGGATGCTTCACGGAAGCTAGCGGATGGAAGCGGATGAAGCGGATGGTACATCGCAGGCTTCCGGGGGAGCACAGCGAAGCAGACGCGCAGCGGAGGGAGCGGATGCCAAAGCGGATGCCGAGCGGATACAGCAGATGCATCACGGACACCTAGCGGATGCCTAGCGGATGCCTAGCAGATGCCTAGCGGATGCAAAGCATTCACTCGGATGCGGGGAGGATGCATTGCGTCAGCCCCGTGGATATAAATGGATGAGCTCGCAAGCAGGTCACCATTCAGAGGAAAGACCTGCTGCCAGACACATCTCCAGCCAACAACCATGGGGAAGAAGAGGAAGCCTGTGCCATCTGCTGCCAGCCCTGGCAAGAAGGACAGGGCCACCATCCACCCCCTGGCCCTGACTCTGCTGATGCTGGGGCTTCTGCTCCTCGGGCTGACTCTGCTGCTGCTGGGGCTTCTGCTGGTGCTGCTCCTGGGGCTGGGGCTTCTGCTGGTGCTTACTCGGCTGGTGCTGGTGCTTCTGCTGGTGCTTACTCTGCTGGCGCTGCTTCCTGGTGCTGGGGCTTCTTTGTTTGGTGCTTACTCTGCTGGTGCTGCTCCTGGTGCTGGTGCTTCTGCTGGTGCTTACTCTGCTGCTGCCTGATCCTGGTCCTGCTGGTGCTTACTCTACTTGCTGCTGATCCTGGTCCTGCTGCTTGCTGCTGCTGCTGGTGGTGGTGGTGGTGTGGTGGAGCAGCACCCTAAGAACCTCGAACCCCTTCTGATGAGGGCCCAGAAGGCCCTGCCAGAGGAGGAAGAGCATACGCGAGATCAGGAGAGGAGGCAATATTCCATCGAAGAGGAACATGAGGAATGAGGTGCTCGAATGGCTGAGGGAGAACGAGTACCTATGGCGGAAGGACCACAGGCTCTATCGAGACACCAAGAGGAAGCAGGCGGCTTGGAGAGAGAAGGCAGAGAGCCTGGGCTACACTTCGGAGGTCCTCCTCGGGTGGTGGAAGCACATGCACACCTAGTACGGGAACTGCACCTCAAGAAGTCTGGCCAGGCTGCGGTCAAGCTCACCGACCGCGGAGACTTACGTGATGGCCAAGTGCAGCTTCTTGGAGGCTGAGATCCGCCACCGAGGAGCAGCCCCTCTGTCTACTCTCTCCCTCAGGCAGCCCCACAGAGAGCAGTACTCTTCTGGTCAAGAGTAAGCTCCTGTGTCCAGGCAGGTATCTGTGGAGCGCCCCACGACGGAAAATCCCCCGACAGCTGCACTCCCCGTGGCAGAGCGCATGAGGACCCCCTGATGCAGTGGGAGCAAGGAGAGGGCACTTCCACCCAGAGACCAACCCACACCCACACCCAGCTCCACCTCCACAGAAAGCAGCAGAGAGGCAGCCCGGAGGGCAGAGCCACACTGTCCTGCTGGAGATCAGGGACACACAAAAAGCAGCGTAGATCTCCTCTCTCAGCTGGTACACACCGACATACCATCCTCAAACCGCAAGCCCTTCCTCACCTACATCAACCAGACCTCATGGACATGTCCGAATCACAGTACCAGGTGATAAAAAGAGCAGGATCACAGGTCTCTGCCACCACCCTCCAGACCCAGCTGAACCTGCTCCGACTCAGTCCAGGTCTGCTCCTCCACCCCAGGTGATGTCACAGCCCTTCCAAGGCTTTCCACAGGCCCTCACTTACAAGGCTATGGCTACCAGGAGTCCATCAGCACAGGCAGCCCTTCCAGTCCAGGCACAGGTTCATTCGCACACACTGATGCCACGATGCCACCCACGCCACAGATGCCACCCATGCCTCACCTCGCCCAGCTGCAGACCAGACGCCCCTACACTCCTCCTTCCTCCACCCCACAGCCAAGCCCTCTGAGAGCTTCCTCCACACACCATCCCCTGTTGTCCTCTTGGGGCCAGGCACCCCAATGGCGCCTCAGACCAGCACTTCCAGCAGCAGCCACCTCCACAGCCCCTGGACCCTTCACTCCTGAGACGATGGGCACACCCAGAGTGACTGAGAAAGAGTGCCAGAGACTGGGTTGCTACCTTGTTGACTTTATCTTGCTTGGACACTTTACTTGGGTCATTTTTGCTTTTACAGCTTGTATTAAGAAAGTTTATCTTTGCTTCACACACTTGATTCATTTATTTTAGTAAATAAAGTCTTGGTGGAAACTTTTAAAATGGTTTAAGCCTTTGCATGCTTGTGGGATGGGTAAGGAGCAGTGGGATGGGCAGGGATACCTGTGGGATGGGTAATAGCTGTGGGATGGATTAGGATAGCAGTGGGATGGGCAGGGACAACTTTGGGATGGTAATAGCTATGGGATGGGTTAAGAATAGTAGTGGGATGGGCAGGGATACCTGTGGGATGGTAATAGCTGTGGATGGGTTAAGATAGCAGTGGGATGAGCGAGGGAAACCTGTGCCGATGGGTAATAGCGTGTGGGATAGATAAACCTCCACTGCAAGCATAGTGGGACTGTATGGTCCACCCTCCCAGGGCCACACCTATGTCCCTTTATTATCAATAACAATTTAATCATTGATCCACACATTTCAACATAAACACAACTCTTTATAAATGCCCTGTTCATTGTAGGGCCACTCAACATACATGGCACAATCTCATCAGTGTTTTGCGACAGCCTCAAGGAAGCATCCATTAATCATCTATTCATCCTGTCCTTGCTACTCACTGCTCCAGCTGGGGAGTTGCACCAGTGTTTCAGGAAGGTTGCGGCTGCTTTTTCCCTTACGTGAAGCTCTTGTTGGGGCTTGCACATCCACAGTATCTATCAGGTTTTTGCCCTTGCCTCCATTCACCAGGCTCCATGATCCCATTGCTTGTTGGTAATCCACGAGTCTGTTCTGCAACACTGGGTAGCGGGTGCTCATGAGATTGGCAGGATGCAGCAAGCTTCCACGATGTTCCTCACGGTTTCTGGGCGATGCTGCATGGTGGTGAGAAGTACCTGGAACCTGTTGGCCAGGATGCTAAAGGGGTTCCCCACCACCCACCTTGCCCTGGACAGCCTGTAGTTGAAGATCCTCTCTTCACGGGTGAGGCATCTGGAAAGTGTAGAGCTTCATGAGGTAGGTTCTGAGGGAGAAGGCGTCATCCCCCACGCTGAAGTAGGGCACATCTTGTTGTGTCATTGGGCAGGGTTCTTGATCTGGAAGCCCACGATGAGGTTGCCTTCCAGCTCCTCCTTGAGGTGACTGGCGTTGTTATACCTGGGCATCTGAAGATGACCCGTTGCCTGAAGGATCGATGTACATGAACTTGTAGTCAGCATCGACCATGGCGAAGAGGATGATGCTGAAGAAGCCCTTGTAGTTGTGATAAGTGGACCCTGAGTTGGCTAGAGCTTTGCAGACCACGTGCTTCCCATCTATGGCTCCAACAGTGTGGGGGAGAGTTCCACTTCTGATACCACTGCTCTGCAACTTTCTTCCACCTTCTTCAGTGGTGGGCACTTGGAGGAGCTCCTCAGGTATTCTTCGATGATGCGCTGCACCACTTCTCTGACCAACAATGCTGATGGTGTTGTGGCACCCTCCAGGCATACTGCATGCTCCTGTACGTGGTCCCTGAGGCCAGGTGGCGCAGAGTCAGTGCCACCTTCGTCACACATGGCTGGCGGCATCCTCATTGAAGTTCTGGAATGCACGAGAGTCTTCAATTCCTCAGCTCCACCATCAGCTTGTTAATACAGTCGTACTCGGCTCTTCTCGGCGATCTATCTTTGGACCAGACACTTCTTGGACACCTCCTTTTTCTTCGCGTAGAACAGGTGAAAGAGCCTGTAGAGGCCTTCGCACTGTTGTAGAACAATGGCGGCTACCAAAAGGAGCGTGTGACGATCCATGGTGGAGATGACTGGATGCTGTGGAAGAGCAAGAGCCAGATGAAGGCTGAAGAGGTCTGCACCGAGAGTGCTGCGACTATGAGATCCAGGTGATTTCTCCCCCTTTTTATCGAAATATAGGTTTTCTGCTAGGTGTCCTTTTGCATCCTCTAAACATCCTGCAGACATCCTAATATCCGAGATATGTCCCCTATACAAATATTTTTTCCGTTTTAATGCTTTCTATGCGAGCTGCATCTGCTTTCATCCTTTCTACGTCCGTGCTACTAACGCTTGCGTGTCCGTTCCGCATCCGTTTCGCTTTCCTCCCTGGTGGTCCGTTTTCTGCCTGGAGCGGATGGAGTTTGCGCTATCTCTC
>BHFT01018184.1:0-10686 GCA_004320025.1 Laticauda laticaudata | reverse complement strand
AGCTACAAGAAATAACTGACCAGAGGAAGAGAGCCATATTCCTCATGTAGCTGTGCCCTGCCGTTTTCAAAATGGCCAAGGCCTAAACCAAACGCGGGACGTAAAACAATGGCATGGCCAGAATTAAACCGAATGCTACGAGCCCATTATTGCTTTCTAAGAACATCAGAAAGCGGTCAATGTATGACTCCCAATCTTCTTCGGCTGGGTTGAATGGTGCAGGCGGCACATTGGTACCGGCCATTTTGGTTGCTCGGTTCTTGTTGCTGCATGCTTCGGTCTCATTCTTCTAAGATGATCCCATCATCGTCGCCAGTGTTCTGTTTGGATAATAAAAGTATGCGAGACTGGTGTTCCAACAAACAGCTCTTTATTTAAACCATTTAGTGACTTGTAGCAGAACATTTGCCAAAGCCGCGGCAGCCCTTTTTAAAGTGGCTGCTCACAGCTTGCGGCCAATGACAGTTCTTTAGAATTCCCACCATCAGGCGGGCCAATCGCAATGGTGTTTTATTGACCAATCCTAGTGCGGCCTGCTCGGCCAATCAGATTTAGTTATTTGGACTCTTCTAATTTCTATACACTACATATGTGTTGTTTTTTCTAATTTAAAACCTAAGTATTCAGATTAAATTGCTGTGTTGGCACTTTGCAATAAATAAGTGGGTTTTGGGTTGCAGTTTGAGTGCTCGGTCTGTAAAAGATTCGCCACTGCTCTAGATATACAAAATAAAAACCCATATATAAGACTATCACATTTTACAATGGATCCATTTGTTTCTGATGGCTTCAAGAAAGTATGAAAATATAGCATTACCACCAGCAGCTGGTTTTTAGGGCAATGTATGAATTTACATGAATGAAGATATAATTTTGTGTGAGTGCCTCTGTGTTCCTCAGCATACTATTATTATTGTATCTATTATTGGGCATTTACTGGTTTCTGGCCTTGATGGTTTTCCTGCAGCTGTTTGATTACCAGGTTGCATCTACAGGGAAACCACCAAGCTCAGAACACATCAAGAACCATTCTGTTCTAAGCTACATATATTTTCTTCTATTGTTCCTGTAGTATTTTATTTTTAACCTATTCTAAGCCTTGTTAATATTTTTATTTGGAAATAGCTTTTTATCAATAATATAGTTTATGAAGCCATTCTTGTAAAAATAAGAATTATGTATATTACTACTTATATTATAAAATATAAGAAGAGTACTCTTAATCCAGAATGAAATGATGCTACTATTTTGAGAAATCCATTCAAATGATAAGTTCAAAGTCACATTTTTGGTAGTAAATGAGATACACATTTTCTAAAGATACCCCATGGAATAAAACATCAATAATACTTGTTCTATCATAGTGTACTAATGAAAATAAACCATTGCAAGGAATGGGATACAATTTCAGAGATCTGTTGATCTATGTCTCTCAGGATTACTAATCACGTATTTAGAAGAAGATACTGAATGAAGCAGTAATTGGAATAGAGCAGCAATTCAAGATTTCATCTCATGTGATCAGATAAATGTTTTCAAAACTTCTGGAATGAGGCAGATATAATAAGAGAGACTAAATATACTTATGGTGACAAACAAATTGTTTTAAACCCATTCATATTCATATCTCTGGGCTATGCCAAGCCTTGGTGAACATATGTAGCTGTATAAATCAGTCTTCCTGGAAGCTGAAAACCACAAGTGAAGTTGCCATGTATCATCAATCTTGTTTGAGTTCAGATGAAAAGCCATAATCCTGATCTTTTCCATTTTAATTTTTAATGGAGCTTTTAGAAACATTATTCATTTGGTGCTGTATGAGTTGCTTCATTAAGATCATATCAACTTAATTCATTTGCATACTTAGGTGGATATAAACAGTATTTAGGCCAGATGTTTATAAAATTACTGCCCCCCAAAATTTAAAGAACCCTCATATACTGCAATGCTAATAAAAACAATAAAATGGTAAGAGTACCAACATTATTGTAAAACCATTATTGATTGAAAAATGTCTAGAAGCTTACATGCATAATAAATAATTCCAGTATATTGAATTCACACACCATCCCTCTTCATTCTTCAGGCACCTTGAATGAAGACTGACAACCACAACTCCATTGCCTATAATGGTAAGATAAATACTTTTCTGAAAAAGAGAATGGGGAAAAGCAGAATAAGAGGAAACAATAGATTCAGCCAGTTCAGGTGAACTGGTTATTAAAATTCTGCCCAGTTTGGCAAAGCAGCTAATCCCCATCACTGGCTGACCTCATACCCACTTGTTTTAGGGCCATTTTATGGGCTGTTTTCAGGTGATTTTTAGCCATTTTTCAAGGAAAAATTGGCTGAAAAATGGCCCCAAAAAACAGGCAGGGACGAGGCCATTTTTTCAAAAAACAACCCAAAAATGGGCTGAAAAATAGCTTGTTTTGGGCTGTCTGGGGGTGTTTTTGGCCCATTTTTTGACTGTTTTTGGGCCATCTTTTGGACCATTTTTGGCCATTTTCAGGCTGTTTCCCAGGCCATTTTCTAGGCCATTTTCTTTGGCAAAAAACAATCTGAAAAACAGCATAACAATGACCCGAAAGCAGCTCAAAAATGCCTGAAAAACAGCCAAAAATGGTCTGGAAAATGGCTCAGAAATGACAGAAGGAAAGAAGGAAGGTGTTCTGACCCAAGCTTCCTGAGACAGTAACTATTACATGCTATTCACAAAAACATTTTTTTATTTCAATGGTTGTGAATTATATGCATTCACAGCCTATAATGAGTCCCAAACAATTTATGAATAGTCCAACAGAAGTCTGCCACAGTCTTTCGGGATAAGGCTGATAAGTACCAGCTTTATCTCCCTTAAAATGCTGCCAATAACTAAATTGCCAATTAGCTCTACAAGGCCAAACAGAGCACAAAGTCAACACAGAGCTTCAGATTTTAAATCTACCAGAATGAACAAAGTTGCTTCCTGCAGCTTTGTCCCTTTGCTCCTCCTTTATGTCTTGGGAGGGATCAATCTTCTCCAAGACTTATTCCCGAGTCACCCCTTTTGAGGCCCACTAGGCCAAAAATAGGGCATGGGGGTGCTGCGCAGCCCCCCTATGCCCTATTTTTGCTTCCAGGAGGCTTTCCTGAGCCCCACTAGGCCAAAATGGGACACCTGGGGGGAGGTGCTGCAAAAGAAAAAAAGAAAAAAGAAAGAAAGAAAGAAAGAAAGAAAGAAAGAAAGAAAGAAAGAAAGAAAGAAAGAAAGAAAGANGGGAGAGATGGGAGAAAGAAAGGGAGAGGGGGAGAAAGCAAGAGAAGAAGAAAGAAAGAGAGGAAGAGAGAAAGGGTGGGAGGGAAGAAGGAGAGGAAGAAAGGACCACAAACCTTGCCACTAGACGTGTCTTCAAACTTGGCAAGTTTAAGACTTGTGGACTTCAACTCCCAGAATTCTTCAGCTAACATGATAGGAGGAGGAATTCTGAGCGAAGTCCACAACTCTTAAAACTGTCAAGTTTGAAGACCGCTGCACTAGACACAGCTTCAGAGGATGCTTTGAAACAGCACAGCAATCCAGGACTGGAAGGTACCTGGAGGTCATCTAGTCCAGAGGTCCACGAGAAAATTTTGGTGGTCTGTGCCACACTTGGGTGGAGGAGCTGCTCCGGGATGACCAGTCCTGTGACTAGAGCTATGGATTATGAGACCAGATAGGCAGCTCATGGTAGGGCTGGAAATCTCCACCGTAGAAGGAGGAACATGCAACTTCAACTTTGCAGGAGGTGCAAGGTGCAAGGAGCAGCACAGCCCTTGCTGGCCAGAATGAGGTAATTGGTGCTGTTGCAGCAAGAGGAGGTGGAGGTGGTGGCACAGGCGGGCCGAAGCAACGCATGTCAGCAATCCACAGTTCTTTCTTCCCCCTGCTGTGGCTTCCTGTCAGCTGAACCCACCACTGTTGGCCCTGGCCCTCACCCACCCCTCCCACTGCTCATCTGACCTGAGAAAGAAAGGGCAGGGGATGGAGATTTGCTCCATACTCCTGTTATTCCAGAGTGGGAGTGAAGTTGGGTCTTGCAAGCATTTCTTCCAGCCCTTTTTGTTACTGCCTGGGAGACGCATGACTCCTCTCCATCCCAAAACACTGGCTGGCCAACTGAGAGAAAGTACTGAGAGAGAAAGGGAGATACAGAAAGATGGGAGAGATGAGAAAGAGAGATACAGAAAGAGATGAGAGAGATACAGAGAGAAGAGAAAGAGAGAAAGATGAAAGAGATACTGAGAGATATAGAAAGAGAGAGATATTGAAAGAAAGATACTGAGAGAAAGAGATGAGAGAGATACTGAGAGAGAGAGAAAGATGAGAGAAAGAGGTACTGAGAGATATGAGAGAGAGAAATACACAGAGAGAGAAAAAGTTGAAAGATTCTGAGAAAGATGAGAGACGTACAGAGAGAGATAGGAAAGAAAGAGATGAGAGAAAGATATACTGAGAGAAAGAGATGAGAGAGAAAAAGAGATGAGAGTGTAGAAACACGGGAAAACAGGAGACAGGAGACCAGCGTAACTTCAGCTCTTTATTCAAGGTATAGATCTGTGTTGGTTCCTGCGAACCATGGCAGCTCTTCTTATAGAGTTTGCCGACAACTCTCACCCAATGACAGCTTTCTGAATCTCCTGCAATCGGTTCATCCAATCACGGGAGATTCCTTACTGACCAATCGTCATGTGTTTTGGCCAATCACAGTGCAGTTCATTTCAGCCAGTCAGGTTAGGGTATTACAAGAATGTCTTCGTTGCTACTGCTCTTCTCCATGGAACCACCTGGAAGGGTGAGTCAGGCCTTTCGCCGCAACTCCCACCCAGTCTACTGGGTTCGGTTGAGTTGTCGGCATTATTGTTACTGCCGGTCTTCCGGGCTGTTGAGCTGGCTGACGTGTCCTTCCAGGTTTGAGTGGGTCACTTCCTTTGGTACCTTCGGCTGCCTTCATTCTCCGGTGAGTATTGTTGGTTTCTTCTTTTATTTAGCAGTGGTTGTATTTCTGGTTCGGTTGGTGTTGGTTGGGCCCAATTTGGTTGCATTGTAATTGTAATAGTATTTCTCTTTCTTTTTGATGATTGTTTGGGTTTCTCCCCCCTCTAGTTTTTTTATTAGAGTATATTTGTGAGTTTTGTGGTTTTCAAGTGCGTTTTAAAAATATTCTGATTGTATTTGGTCGACATGTCATTTCCAGTTTCTTCCGTCTCTGTTTCCAGCCGGTACGACCGTGGGCCTGTCACTTGGTTATTGAGGCGGGTACCATAGTGGGTCCCCTGAAAATTTTTTTAGCATATGACCGTGTTCCCCGGATTAAATGCCCGGCTCGGCTGGATGAGTTTGGTGGTTTGTTCGGATTGTAGTGGGTGCAGTCTGTCTAGATGGGATCGGAGTTTTCTTCCATCAGGAGTTTCTGCCGGGCTTTTATTGGTTTAGCACTTGGTGTTATGTGCTGTATCGTTAATAGTTTATTTATTTATTGTGTATGTTACCAGTGTCCATCTTTTCTTTAAAGCGTCTTTGGTGTATCTGACCATTCATTCCACCCACCCGTTTGCCGCCAGATGAACGGGTGCTGTCAATGCGTGTCAGATTCCCCGTTCAGCGAGGAATTGCTCGAATGCCAGTGCCATGAATTGTGGCTCATGCAGATACTATCAAGTCAGGTAGGCCGTGGGTGGTGAAAAGTCTGTTTAGTTGTTTTGTAACCACTTCCATCATGGTAGATCGCATTAGGCTTACCTCCAGCCAGTTGGAGTAAGCGTCTACTGCGATCAAGAAGGTGTGCCCTTCGTGGGTCCCGGCAAAGTCTATATGGACCCTTGACCAATGGCCCCTTGGTGTTTCCCACGGGAGGGTTGGTGCTGCAGAAGGGTTTTGTGCTGGATCACGGACTTTGTCACATGTTGCCACACAGGTTTCAATGGTTCTGTCCTACTGGCCACCACACGTAGCTTCTGGCTAGGGATTTCATTTTCACAATGCCCCTCATGCAACATGTGTAATATTTTCTTGTTGTAAGCTGTCTGGAACTAGCCTACTTCTATCGCCCCATAGTATACTCCCTTTGGGGAGATAATTCAGTTTGCTGGTTTCAGAAGGGCTTAAGACTGGTTCACTGCTTTTCTGTTCTCACTCACCCTTTTTCACCCAGTCAAACACTCATCCAAGTTTGCCGTCTTGATCATTCTCTCCACAATGTCTGACACAGTTTGTTGGTAGGTTGGCAATGTCTCTATTTGCAGGGTGATGTGGTGGGTGCCAGGGTCATCTTTGTAATGTCTGCTAAGGGGCATTGCTAGTGCATTGGCAGAAGATGCATTTCCCAGGGCGATGTATTAGTTGGTATTATAGGCGGCAAGGAACTCAGACCACCTTGTATCCGGGGTGACAGTATGTTGGGGGTGCCTTGTTCCCGCAGATCCCGAATAGTGGTTTATGGCCAGTGATTGAGGTGAAGTCCCTACCTATAATACTCGTGAAACCGCTTCAACGCTGGTAAACCGCTGCAAGTGCCTCCTTGTCGAGCTGGCTGTAATTTCTTCTGCCTTTGATAGTGTTTTTGAGAAGTAATCAACTGTGCTTCTCTCCCATCTGGCAGGGTATGGCTTATATAGCTCTGAATGCCGAATTGGAGAGGCGTCGCAGGTTACCGTTAGGGAGGGTCTCGCTGTACTGGATAGGACTGATTGTGTATGTGAAGGAGATTTTTTTATGTTCTGGAAGGTGGCCTCTTCCCACTTGCCGCCAGGACCAAACGGACGTCTTGTTGAGTAACCTATGCAGAGGTTCCGCTGTTTTGCCTTCTGTGGCAAAAAGACATTGGAGAAATTGATTAGTCCAAGAAAGGCTTGTAATTCTGCCTTATTTTGAGGTCTTGGGGCTTCCTTTATTGCTTTTATTTTTTGTGGGTAGGGTGGATTCCGTCTTGTCCAGCAGATAACCCAGGAACTCAACTTTTTCAGTGCATAACTGGCACTTTTCTTTTTTAACTTTAAAGTTCCTGCATTTAAATTTGTGGAGCTTCCCTGAGTTGGTTCTCATTTCTTTTGTCTTTGCCCACCAACACAATCATCAAATATGGCACGACTCCCTTAATTCTAGGAGTAACCGTTCCATTAAACTCTGAAAACACCCTGGTGCCACATCCTGACTCCGAATTGGAGCCCCTTGCACCTGGAGAACCTCCCCTGTGGGTCAGTGATAATTTGCGCTTCTGCAGTCTCAGCATCGACAGGTAGCGTTGATATGCTTGCGCCAAGTCGAGCTTTGAAAAGACTTTCCTCCTGAGTGAGTGTAGGAACTGCTGTACCACCGGGACTGGGTAAGCACTTTGTTGCAGTACATTGTTAAGTGTCGCTTTATAGTCCCCACAAATTCTCACAGACCCGTCTGGTTTGATTGGGGTACTATTGGGGTCTCCCAGCGTGCATGATCTATTGGTCCAGGACCTTTGCATGATGAGCTTATCTAATTGTTCGTCTATTTTTGGTTTAGTGCAGTGAACCGTCTTTGTTTGAGACTGGATTGGGCAATATTGGGGTTCAGGCTAAATGATATTGGGGGACCCCCAGTACTTGCCTTAATTATCCGTTGAAAACTTTTGGAATTCCTTCATCAGCTCCTCTTCCCGTTCGTTCCTCAACATGGTTGATTGCCCGTCACTTCGATTCCTAATGGCGCGACCATTCCAGACTCAGAGGCTTGGGCAGTCTATGTCGACAATATAGTGGAAGTATTCTTTTCCAATGCCTTTTGAAGGTACATGGAAGTGTCCAATTCCTATGAAGGGGATTTCTGTTCCCTCAGAAAGTCTTTAATGGAGTTTCTGGTTTCCAGCCCTTGTTTCTGTAAGCTGGGCACTAACCTTCTAAATCATGTCCCAGGACCATGGAGAGGTATGATCCGGAGTCACCTCATTCTTGCACGGCTGCCTTGCGATGCTGACCTGCACATGTACTTTTCTTGCATCGGGAGTTGTCTGAATGGCTGATTGTGACCGTTGATGGGTTTCTTCCCGTTGTCTGGTTTCATTGAGCCGCTTGCTTCGGGTTTCACGTTCATCATTCTCTGTGAATCTGTCTCGGTTTCTGTGGAGCGTGTTGTTGCATCATTCTTGGGCTGGAGTTCGTTTGTTGCGGCAGGACGTTGGCGATATGCCCCCATTTTTCTCACAGTACCGCAAATGGCATCTAAGAACTGCACTCAGAACAGGGGTGGTGGCTGCTGCAACCAGCGCACTGGAAGCCCGACTACGACTTCTCCGCGGTCGCTGCTCTGTTGCAATCTGTGGATCTCCTCTCCTCTCATGATCAGTGTTTGATGAGAGTTCGATGTCTCGTGGTGCGCTGTTGTTGCTTTGTGACCAGTTTCAGTTCATTTCTCGGAGATTGTGTTGGTCTCCGATGTCGTTGGCCGGTCCTTGCATTCATTTTGTCGCATCTTGCCGCTGATTTCTTCGCTGGCCTCGCCTGTGGTGGCTTCAGCATGCTCGGTAACTGCTAATGTCTGCCCAGAGCATTAGCCTGCTCTGGAGTACGGGGTCTCTGAGACCGAGGGACCATGCGGTCCTCAGAGCCTCTTCCATGTCTGAAAAGCCACAACCACCTCCGATGTTCCTCATGCTGCCGCATGAAATCCCTGATGCTCTCTCTGTCCTTTGACTCGACTGGGAATTCGTGTCGCCTGATGAATTTGGCACGGCTGGGGCATAGGGTTCCGAAGTAACTGACTAGATCTGCCCAATTCATCTCCTTCAACATTCTCGGCTGGACCAACGCTTTGGTCATCTTGAATACGGCTGGGCCCGCAAAGGGTCAGGAACACATCTTTGGTTGATAGTTTTGCAATCCTTTATTTAGATTGTTGCTCTCAAGGAAACATGAGGAAACTCTATCAATGTAAGAATTCCCAAGTCCTGCGTTTGCCTGTCGAATGGTGCGGGTGGCGAGTTGCTGCGCCCATCTCGTCCGTTGTTCAGCTTGAGTTGCCACGTGCCCCGAATGGTCCCTTTTCTCAGGTCCCTTCCTCGTTGCCTTGTTGGACTGGGAAAACAGAGACAGGAAACCCAGCGTAACTTGAGCTCTTTATTCAAGGTATAAGATATTGTGTTGGTTCCTGCGAGCCGCGAGCTCTTCTTATAGAGCTGTCCTGGTGTTCACCCAATGACAGCTTCTTGATCTCCCATGATCGGTTCGTTCCAATCACGGAGATTGCCTTCCTGACCAATCATCGTTGTGCGTTTCGGCGCATCAAAGTTGCATTCGTTGTGCAGGCCATCAGTGTTAGGGTATTACAAGAATTTAATATGGAACAGAGAGAAAGATTAACTGAGAGAGGTGGAGAGATAAGAAAGCGTACTAGAGTGATAAGAGAGAGAAGAGAGACTGAGGAATAGGTTAGAGAGATACAGAGAAAGAGGAGAGGAGAAATCAGATAAAAGTCATACTGAGAGAGATGAAAGAGAGATATAGGAAGAGGGAGAGAGAAATACTGAGAAGAAAGAGGATACGAGAGATAAAGAGGTTTTTGAGAGAGAGAAATAAAAAGAGATGAGAGGAGAGGATACTCGAGAGAGAGATGAGAGATGAGTAAATTTCGTTTAGAGGACAAGAGAAACGATACGAACAGAGATGAGAGATGAAAGGAAAGAAAGAGATGGAGACGAATAATCGAGGAATGATAGAGAAAGATAAGATAAAGAGAAAAATTAAAAGAAAGAAAGAAAAAAAAAAGAAGAAAAAGAAAAAGAATAGAAAGAATATAGAAAAGATGAGGGAGAGATACTAGAGATGAGAAGAGAGAGGTTAGACTAGATAGATTTAATAGGATAATATGATAGATAGATAGATTTGGTAATGGATGGATGGATGGATGGCATGGATGGATGATGATGGATGATGGACGGAGCGAGCGGGAGATATAGATCTCTGTATTTCTGTGGGAAAAGGTCAAAGGTTCTTGGATGTTAAAGTTGCACAAAGCATGCGGGCCAAGCAAGTGCCTGAAGGACCTCCATCCCATCCCACATATGATTTCATATTAGGGTCTCTCAGGATTTAAAATTGATAATTTAGTGATCTCTTATTTCATATTCTCAGTCTATTACTTTTTCTGATCGTCTTCTGTAGAGTTCTGACTATGCTGCTGATTTCTTGCAGATTAGCTTGTGAGTCGTTCTTTCATTTTGTGTGTTGTGTTTCTCTTCAATTTGTCGAGCAGATCTTGTGCATCCATTCAGTTTCTGCTTGGATTTCTTTTTTTCTTTCACAGTGGGTCATGTTGCTAAGTCTGCCTTTTTATGATCGTTATTCTTTCAGAATTTCCCAGTTTCTTGGGTTGTTTTTCCTTTAGGGAATTTTTCATCAAGAATCTTTCTAAAATCCTCTCTGGATTATTTAAATCTCTTATCGCTTATTCTATATAAGATAGAGACAATAACATATGGGTGCTTGATAGTAACTGATGACTTATTGCGGTATACTGAAATGGCTGTTGTATGCTTTAAAAAGAGGTCATTCTGGTAATATTTTCTCGCCTTTTGGTTTTCCATAAGAGGTTTAATTTTTTACACATTTTCTTCATGTGAGCAAGTCTGTGTTCCAGGTTACAACATTTAGTACCTGTCATACTTACAAGTTCTCATCTATCTGTAGTAATATCATCTA